>CBXB010000030.1:77342-97792 GCA_000817185.1 Magnusiomyces clavatus CNRMA 12.647
TTTTTTTTTTTTTTTTTTTTTTTTTTTTTTTTTTCGTTACTAAGAATTAGAGCTTTTTCAATTTTTCAAAATTAAATTTACTATTTTACTTTTATTGCTGTGAAAACAAAGTTGCTTGAAACTAAAATATAGACAACTAAATATAGCGATTGACATAACAATGAGACGATTCAGCAGTCTTCGAAGGCCTTTGGTTCAGTCAACCAATGTGCTTCGTTTAAAAACTAGGTCAACACTGTTATTTAGAACTTCATTGGCCGCATCAACCTTTCATACAGCAAGCTCATGGCTCAACTCGATAAATACAAAGCAACATGTTGACTTTTCTGCAGCACCATTTTCTGAAGAGATTCTTAAAGCTAGAGTTGCAAAATATGTCTTACCTGATCAGAATTCAGAAACTAAGCCTGTTCTCAACCAGGAAGAGACTGAAAATCTTTTAAAAGCCATACTCTTAACACTTAACGAGGTTTCACAACACCTTTCAGACTACGAGCTTCTAGTCAAGCAACGAGAGCTTCTCAAACAAGTTCTGGATAATGCCGATTTCCGACTTTCACCAGAAGTTCTTCGAAGCGTATTTCTCGAGCTCGTCCGTAACAAAAACTATAGATTTGCAACCGAGACAGTCATGAGTAGTACCCCTGGAGCCAAACTCGGCCCCACAGAGATCAAACAACGTCAACAAGAGACGCAGCAAGGCGAAGGTCAAGAAGTAGAAAATCAAAAGAAAATCACAGAGTTGGTTAGTACCTCAGATATAGTTCTTGATCTGTGCAACGCCTATAATGCAAAATACGGAACCAACCCAATTCTTGCTAAAGCACACGGTGTACCGCAGGCTATACCCATTCCCGTCATAATGATACCTTTTAGAAGATGTGTGTATAACGGTGAGCTTGACAAGGCTTTTGAGCTCATTGATGTTTCAGCTGGAAGTCGAGCTTACATGAATGAAGTGCGCGCTTCATGGATCAAATACTTGAGTAGATGGGCAGGTGGTACAACCTCTATTTTGGTAGGTGTGCATGTGCTTCTTGAATCCGGGCTTGTCGGTACCTGGGCCTCAACGACAGGAGTACTGAGCATGGTGTTTACATATCTATGCAGTATGTCAATTTTGGGAAGTCTGGCATTTGCGGGGCGAGTTTCTGGATCTGGCGAGTATATCAAATGGTTGCCTGGTACACCTACAACATACTGGTACTCACACGCACAGGAAATGAAGATGGCATCGCTGATTGCTAGTGTCGACATTGCTCTTCCAGAGAACCAGAACGAGGCCAGTTTCCGCGTCAAGAAACTGTTACAAGCCCGCAGGATGATGGCTTTGGAACCAGAACAGGAGATTCTTATCAAGGAATACTGGGCCAGAGGGGGTGAAGGATTTGAGTGGATTGAACCAGATCAAGATCCTGCTGAAATAATCTGGAGAGCCAAGATGGAGGACTCTAAGGCAAAGAGAATTGCTGCACAAGAGAAATACGGCGAAAGGTACAAATGGACAGATGAAGTAATAAATTCAAGTAAGTCCTTACCCCACGCTTCTTTGACTGATATACCACCACCACCTATGCCTCCAGCACCAAAGGGATTACCAGAATTGTAAATATAAAGAGAATAAATTGGTACGTATTTGGTCTCAAGTACTAGATTTGGGGTTTACAATAGACATCTATTTAGAATTTTTGTTTGTAATTATACGATAGACAATTTAACTTGGGAGCAAGTGTAAATAAGATAACTACAACTTGAAAATGAGAATTATGTTTTACTTTGAGTCACTAAACTAAAAGAGTTAAAGAAGATTATCAAAAATATTATCATTATCATAATAAATGCCTATTCATCAAATAAGTAAAAAATAAAAATAACAAAACTAATAATATTTATTCTTCATCCTATGGTTCTTGTATCAAATCAAACATAAGGCTAAAGACAAGTGTACGGCTACAAAACGTCAAAACTGACTGGGGTATTAGCACAAACTAGAGTTTAATAATTATTTATACAGTTATTCTGAGATTAGAAAATGGAGCCATTAAAGCAGAGAAAATCAGAAAGGTAAATAAAAAATGGATTGAAAATAACCATTTGAAAGACTTAACAAACAAAAGATTTTGTCTTGTCTATTTGCATTCAAAAGTCTCTAGAATTAATCATTATCATCTACTTCAGTAACTTTTTTTTTTTTTTTTTTTTTTTTTTTTTTTTTTTTTTTTTTTTTTTTTTTTAAAGAAAAGAAAAAAATTATTAATTAATGTATTGAGAATACAGCAGTTCTCCATAGAAGTACTATTGATTTGGGGAAAAACCAGGCAAAACAAAAAGACGGCTGTTTTCTATTGTTTGGTACGTTATTTCTTCAGTTTATAAAAAAAAACGTCAAAATAATAAATATAAAATATCGTCATTGAAAAAAACAAGCAAAAAAAAAAAATAATAAAAAATACCTTTTTCATTAATTGAATAAAATTTCTTTACGTCTTACTATTATAATTACGATCGAAGAGCTCTGAGACGTTCCTGTAATTTATCTTCAACCTGTTCTTGAGCATCAATCTTTGTTTTAGCTGGTCCCGCAGCATTAAGATCTTGCTCGAGTTCCAACCCAGCCTCGTCGGCAACCTTTTGCATAAGCAAATCGACTTCGTCTGCTGGCGTCGACAAGGCCGATGCGTTGTTTGTTGCATTTTCGTAATACGATGTCGTAGCGTCCAAGTCCTCAAACTGGTTCTCAAATTTGTCCATGACCATCGAGATCTTCTCAGTGTTCATGCTCTCCAGTGCACGGTCCATCCCCCGCACAATGCCAGCCATGTTGCCAGTGACCTGGCGCATCGTCACTGCTGTTTGCACTCGGCTGGCTACTGAGTCCACCCGTGAGGCAAGTTGCAACAGATTTAGGCGCTCTGTTCTCTTGCGGATAGCGTTTTGGGCGTATAGTCTAGCAATGTCATGGTTCCCCTGCTGAATCGCCTTCTTGACCTTGCGCTCTTCGTTTTTCATCTCCTTTTCTGCCCGCATCGCTTGGCGGTTCAGCTGCTTAGCTGTAAACTTTAGCTGAAATTGTGCCTTTTCTAGTCCAGACATTATTTGCTTAAATAATAATGATTAATAGGTAGGTGATAAGTAGGTGGCAAAACAAAATAGACGGTTTTAGTATTGAGGTTTGATAGATAGAAAACTGGCTGTTGAACTTGTGTATTTATCAAGAGATAAAAAATATATATATCGTGGAATAGAATATTAGAATAATATGGGTGTACTATTTGTATATTTAGAAATAATTAATAAAGATTCAGTCAAGTAAAAGATAAATATGCTACTGATAAAAGTATTATTTTAATTCAAGATGAGGGTGGTAGGGCTTTTGTCATGATACAGCATGACTTTGTAACAAAAAGTGCAATGACAACACAACTTTCCCCCCACTATGTCCTGATTACTGATAAGCCCTTGAAATTAAAAAAAAAAAATAATCTTGGAAGTTAAATGGCAATATCTCTTCAGTTTTGCATTTTAGAACTAAGCTTTTTCGATAAGTTAGAAAATATTGTGAGTTAAACTTTATAATTATTTCTTATAATAGCGATTTGACTGACTTGCCAAATTCAACCTTTTAAATGTTGTATTACTAAATCTTAAGATTAAAAATTATAACCATTAAATTTATTAAAAAATTCAATTCTAGAATGAAATAAAGGTAAATATACAGAGATAAATTGCTTTATGCTCGTCCAAGCACTTTTCTGTAAATGACATCAACCTCTTCAACAGTTTTTTCCAAAGGTACCATAATTGCTTGATGAACAAAACTAGGAAGCTTTGCTCTATGAAGACCAATCCATTCAACAGGTGGAGTTGCTTCTCCCATATCTCGTAATTGAGGCTGGGCAATGACAGGAGGAACTCGTGCAACATAAATATACTGTGATTCAGGCTCCTCGGGCTCAGCAGCACCTGATTCTAAGGTCGCTGATTCTTTAGTAGTTGGAATATTCTTGTCTAACTCAGACACACTATCGTCAATAGATGATTGATATGAAGGTGTTGAAGGTGAAGAAAGTGGTGATAGCTCTGAATCATCAATAGAGCCACTACTTTCTTGGCGTCCTCTAGAAATAGAAAAGACATTTTTACTGTCACTATCTATTGTTTTATTGAACTCTGACTGTTGTAGTGAATCTGAACTAGACTTGGAAAAGTTGGATTCCCTTGCCTCATCTGTTTCTTGTATTGGAGTTGAAGGCTCTTCTTGAGCAGCGAGGATATCAATATTGCTGGTTACAACACCAGCTCTATTACGCATTTCATATGTTTCCCGGCGTGCGTTAAAAGTACGAACGTGATTATCCCACATTGAGCGAATGAAATTGACAGACCCTAAATTCCATCCAACATCTACTCTGCCACCAAATGAAGAGTCAAATATGTATTCAATAACGTTTGATCTCATTGCCTGCCAGGTTTTCATTGAAATATGACAAACTGGAATGCCTATAATTGTATTCCCCTTTGCTTCTTGTGCTTTGTTGATATATTCCTCAACAGACATAAGTATTAAATCTTCTTCTGTTCCTAAAGGTTTACGACGAGAAGCCAGTGCAACAAGAAATCCATGAAGCTTCATATCCAAATGTGATACAAATTGCTTACTAGACACAATAGACATGCTCTTGTCATCTGAGTTTTTGGTAGAATCGTTAAAATCATCGTGAATTTCAATCTCTTGACTGTAAAGAGCTTCCGCGCCACGAACTTTCACTGTAAAAACTTGGGAATCCATAAGGGTATCAGGATATATATAAATGGCAAGAAAATTGATATTAACGTCTAAGAAAGTTCGCAATCTTTCAAAATATTTCAATGGAGAATGCTTACATTTCTCTTTGCAGTTGTCATTATTATGGTTTTTAGCATTGGCTGAATCCTCCAAAATGGCAATGTATGATGCGTTTGCTTCCTGTCGAATGCGATCAATGGTATAGTATAAATCTAAAATATTGGACGCTGCAAGAGATGACGCAAATAAATATATACTGTCACAGTTAGCCACAAGAGCTAGCCTGTCAGGAAGAACAAAGTTTTTGTCTCGTTGATTAAACATTGATACATGTAGTGCAGTGACGGAAAATATGGCAAATGAATGGAAGTCAAACGTAGCACGCGCTTCAATAGACTCAATACCTATAATTGCTTGCACCAAAGGCACTGGATAAATTGTTCCGTTATGACGCTGCCACATAATTGCTGTAGAAAGTTGAATCTTTTTCAAGGCAATAGTACCACCAAATCTACCTTTAGAAACCATTTTGATTTCATCAAATCCCAAACTCAAATTCTGTTCCCAACTAGATGATTTTTGCGAAGAAAGCCACCACTTATCGAGAGTAAATGTGACTTGACCAACCGCTTGACCTAAATCAGCAGTACCTTTAACGTTCATAAGAACAAAGTCAAATCTCCAAGGAATAGCAGTAGTAGAGGTGACTGTTCGATACTTTCTCATTATAGCACCATCTAGCATAGACTGATTAATTGGCTGATTAAAGTCATCAGGAATTTTCTCAAATGTTTCAACTGACTCTGGGTTATGATAGGTATTAATAGAACTCTTAGGCGACCAAATATCTTGAAACAACTCCATATCTTGAGTCTGCTTCAAATTGACATCCAAGTTAATATCAGAGATCTTTGTCGCAACCATAATGGATTGTTGCTCCTTGCTGTCTCGTCCCATTGCAATAAAAATAATAACTTTTTCAATGTTGACTAATCCACTAACCTCTCTCGAATAGACATGTTGAAGTGAAGAATTGAAATTATTAAGTCTAACTGTAAGCGCATATGTGTTTTTACGATCCTTATCGTCAGCGCTATTAAGGCTAATACAAAAGTCGTCATATGAGACAGTTGCTGCAACACGGGCTTTGGGTTCACAACTGAGCATAATCTCTTGACGTTGGAGTCGAACATTTATATCTACTACAATGTTGCTGAATTGCTTATCAATGTTTATATCGTCAATTTTCCCTTCTTTATTCAAAGACACAATACTTTTTTGATCAGAGTCTTTTTCTGGAACTTCCAATGTGTCATGATTTACTGGTTGTGTAGCCTTCTTTAGCACCTTTTGAATCAATTGCCACATTTTTACAACACTTGGAACAACCTTGGGATATATTGTGTTATTTGAAGATGTAATTAATATTTCAGCGTTGAAAATATCCCTCTTTAAGGCTGTTTCACTTTTTATGTATTCAATTTTAGCATTTAATGCAGGAGATTGTAAATGAAGAGCTGGGCCATGGTCATCAACACTATCAGAGTCTGAACGATCGTCATATGAGGGTACTTTAATAAGATAATCCTCATACAATACAATAGTTGCACCATCAAAAGACACAGAGAGTCGAAAGGATATAGGAAGAGAGAACTTTGGCGATTCAGCAGTTGAAGCATTATTTACTTCATCTAAATCATCGTGAGATTTGTGTTCAGGCTCTGGGAAATTAACGGTTGAACGCTCCAACGTGCTTCTTATACTTTTGGCTAAACAGAAAACAATGGCGACAATTGAAGGCAAGATTTTAATTGTCAATGAGTCTCCTCCAAATTGTATAGAGAGATGAGGAGCTATACCATTTAGGTTTGCAGAAAAACTCATGCGAACACTATCGAGATATGCTGTATTCATAGACGTTGACTTGTCATCTGATGTATTGAAGATGTTTGATTCGTCGTAAGTAGGCGTTATATAGACGCCATGCAAAATTGTTTTACCAGAAAGGCTTTTTGTAGCAATTTGTAGTGAGTTGTAGCCAAAAAGCATACCGTTTGCACCTGGGCTAACAGGATATTGATCTTCAATGAAATTTTCTTCAAAAAGCCATGCAAATGCAAAATCGGAAAATGCCATTCTTAATTCCATCTTTTCACCGAGTTTTTTCAAAGCATGGAATTGTTCATTAATAGATTCATCCAGAGGAACGGAGGGTGTATCAACGGGGGTGGAGGATACCTTGTTTTTAGCACGCTTTGGATATAAGTCACCAAGGCCTTCTTCAATGGTATTAGCCATGTGTATCAGTTTTTCAAGAATTCTTTGGCATAACATGACATGGAAATATTTACTGGTTATCTCAATTCTTTGTTTTTGATTAGGATTATCTGAATCTTTGAAGCATGCAGAAAATTGCAATTTGACAATTTCTGTTGCAGATGTAGCTCCCCATGTATCGCTCTTCATATCAATGATAGCATCATTGACACTGATATCAGCAATCAATGGATTAGTACCAAATTTATGGGTTTGCTTGTCATAATAGAATGATAGTAATGTTATATGTATATCTGATAATACAAGATTAATTGCTGTATCGAAAGATTGAATAAGTACTGCGACTGAAACTATAGATAAAGTAAGATTGAAATGGGAAGGTTTTGAAGGCTTTATAGAAATTGGCGTCTCTTCAACTTTAACGACAGGTACATCGCGTTTTACTGACGCTTCAAGACTTTGAATACGTTTCTGAACTAATTCAGCTGCCTCTATTATTGCATTTATTTCTTTGTCTGCCGTTTCAGATTCAAAAACAAATAAGAGTGAAGAAATAGACATCATTCTAACTTGAACTGATTGAACATTGATGATTCCCTCAACAAAGTTCTCTCCTTCTGATTCTTCTGCTAATACAAGGGCAGTAATTGACGGTAAAGTAATGGATAATAATCCTATGATGCTTTCTGAATTGTTTGGCTTTGAGAACAAATCAACAACCTGATCTGTGAAAGATATTTCACATGCAACTTGGCTGTTGGTTCCTAGCTTTCCAATGATTTGGTTGTTCCAAGAACTAAATGTGAAAGAAAGTGATTCAGTAGCATTAACCATAAGATTTAGCTCCTTTGTTTTCAGACGTACAAAAATAGGGAAAGTCACTTTGAATCCATTGTTGGACAAGTCTTTTGCAGCAACAGGCTCTTGAGTGGGCACAATGTTGTGTTGCGAACAAGCAGCCTTCTGTTCATCAATTCTGGTAAGAAAGTTGTTAAAAATATTGAGTTCATTTTCAAGGAATTTGGCAGCTACAATTAAAGCATGCTCTACCGAAGCTGACAAACTCAAATCAAGTTTTTCATTTGATACTGAAGCAAACTTGGTTGAAGTGTTGAAGTCACCAGTGGTCAAAAAGGATCCTTTAGAGTCATGAAGACTAAGTTTGAACAATTCAGACAATTCTCTTGAGTTTCCATTCAAAATCTCGGAAAGGGAAAGCTCGACTGAGTCGACATGTAACAGGAACGACATGGTTAGAATCAAATCTCGTATCATCTCAAGCTCTTCAATAGCAACATTAAATACTATGTCTTTAGAACGGTAAACTAGAGATATTGAAATGAATTCTAATAAGAGAGAAATGTTTTCAAAAAAACAAACTAATGTGATTTTTAAGGGAGGTAAAGAAGATTTGGTTTCATTCGAAGGAATGGGGTTCAAATGTCCAATGTCTTCTTCAGTCTGTGAAATAATTTCAGTATTGTTAACATTTACCTGCTTTTGATTGTAGTCAAGAATTACCGTATGTAGCACTTCTATCGTTCTTAGTAATTGGGGATCCAAATGAAGTCTGATGTTGTTGCAAATAATGTTTGCCAAAACTTCTAAAGGATTTTGGAAGTTTGAGCCAGTAATTGACTCTCCTTGTGGAAGACTTTCATCCCTAGAAACCTCTTCATCATTTGATTTTTCACCCCAACCAAAAGAGAATTTGAGATAATCAAAGCACAAAAAGTTTTCGTCTTCACCATAATTTATTCTTAAAGAGATACTTTCTAGATCAACATTAATATCCATCTTCTGAGACAATAAAGTATCTTGTAAGGTTTGGACATGAAAGACATGCTTGAAAATGTAACTTTTATCCATTCCATTAAATTCCCAAGATCTCCATCTAGAGAAAATTTTCAAAACATTTTGTTGGGCTTCATTGAGATTCACAACATATTTGTTCTTGCGAGTGATTAAGTCATGGTCGCGCTTCCACGAAGAAGGTAAACTTTTTAAAATATGTCGTAATCTCATCATAATCTTCCAACTATCGTTAACGCGGATATGCTGAGGGGATCTAGTGATTGCTGAAGGTCTTGTTAAAACAGAAGGATCATCTTCAATTTTAAAAGTCTCGCCAGCACAAGAGAGAAGGTTTAGTACATACGCATCACGAAGCTGGGCAGAATGCGAGTGAGACTTATTAAGCTTTTCTTTGTTGAGATTGTTTATAGAAATGACGTTCAGCTCAATAAAACTTGAGATCCATGGAATGCTTTCGTTTAGAATTGAAAAATCAATATCTTTTAGTTGAAAAAAGGCTGTGTTTTTATGATCCATTTCACTCCACCACAAACAGATTTGATAAACATTCACAAAAACAGGTCTGGTGTGAATGACAGGCAAATATGGCTCTACTGGAATTTCGTCATTGCCATGATAGACACTAAGCAAAATACTATCACAAGTTGCATATGCTGTTATTTTGGTAGGAGCTTCGGCCATGTCTTTTCTCAAATATTCGCCAATATCTTGGGGTATTTTTTTGTCTGCAAGGCGTAAAGACACATCAATACTCTTGCATTCTACATTAACATGACTTATTTCAGCTTGATACCTAGCTAGCAGCTCATTTACGTCTTGTCCAGTAATAGTTCCGTATTTCATATCGATTGAGGAGATGACAATCTTGAAGTTCTTGACTTCTGGTTGAGATGTTCTAATACTATTGAGTTTTGATAAAACATTTATTTGAAGGCAGTCCAGGGTGGTTTGCATATCTTGGCCCTTTGCATTTGCTAGAGTTCCGACCACTTCCAAAGCCTGAGGGACTAAAAACCCAGTAACATCACCAACTTGTATAACAAAACTATCGTATTCGGTGGAAGAATCAACTTCGTAACGTGGAACTATTCCCTCATCACTTGAATAATAAGATGTTGGGTTTAGCTTAAATTTTGGTAGCCGAGATTGAAAATCGTCGGATAACTTTTCAAACTTCTTCCAACTCTCAGGAGGCATAAATGCATTTCCAAAAACTGGAGTACCATTAATATCAAATTTAACAGATTTTGATGAGGTTTTGTGTCTCCTAGTTTCATTGAAACCATCTTCGTTTTCTGAAGCACCGGAAATGGATGAATCAGCAGAACTAGAAAACGAGGATGAATATTTTGTTCTGGAAGATATTGAAGAGTTAAAATCATCATCATTATCAACTATGTTATTTAAATTTGGATCAATGTAGTTGGCTGTGTCAAGCGTCAATGGGGGTGGTATTATAGGTAATGGAATACTAGGAATAATATTTCCTACCGGTTTTGGATGATATACTCGGTGATCTTCATCCAACAAAAATGAGCAGCGATCAAAAGGTGCATCGTGTATTGCAATATGTTTTTGCTGCTTTTCATGACGCTCATAAAAGTCACGCTTTTGAATAAAATCTGTGATGAGTATAGAAGTTTGTACAGAAGCAAAAATTTCATACTCTTCTTCGTCTGAAGATGGATCTTCAATTATTCTCATGAGCTTTGCGTGAATTTCGGGTATGCAAATAGTTAATCTTGACGAATATCTGTTGTTGTTCAAATCGTTCAATGTCAAAGATATAGGGCTTGTTGAAGTTTCAAAAACACAATCTTCTACATTGATTCGAAGTTTCAAGGACCTGACATTTAATGTAAGGTATAAGACATCATAGATAATCGGCTCCTCAATAATTAATGCGTTTTCGTTGTCAATGTAAGTATAGCCAATTGAACTTCCAGCCTGTTCTAGAAATTGCAAAACTTCCATCGGACCATTTATTAATATATCTCCTAGATCAAAATCCCATTTGCAAAAATATGTTGGCTCCGATGGAGGAAGTCCAAAAGCGCGATGACCATGAAGAAACACTCCATCTATGAAAATGGTAGGGTCAAAAACAGTTTTTGAGCGAGCAATATCTGGAATGTCTTTAGAAGGCATCATAGCATGATGTATGCCTTTAATCGGACTGATGTTTGCTTGTAAGTCTAGAAAAATGTTAGAATGTTTATCAATGTGATTTTAAAATTTTATACATACCCATGTAATAGTTTGTAAATCTTGTATCAATATCGAAAGTTGCAAAATTAAGTAAAACATTGGACTCCGCTGAATAAATGTTTGCTGGTAAAACTATGCTGCCGTTGCGAACGTAAACATAAATCAAGACATCCAGATCTATATCTGTTTTGATGGTTGTGTACTCTGGCTCATGAGTCGGCTCCATTGACTTAGAGCAATATTCCTCAAAAGTTTGGAAATGTGTATATTCTCCAAAGTAGTTTTCTCTAACTTTTAGCATATACTTGAGAACAAATCCAAATAGGATTAGTGTCACATCAGAACCATTTGCCTCAAGAATCAGGGTATCTGAACGACCTTGTTCAACGTTAGCATAATAAGTGTAACTAGCATCAACTGAAAAATCATAAGCTCTACCAATTGTACTGTCGGCAAGAAATGAGTAAAATGTATTCCATGGAGGGGCTGACAAATTAAGGTCAAATTTTGGTGATGAGAGCTTAAAATCAACAGTGTTTTTCTTTTGAAGAACTTGATCAAGAGGAACTCTTGCTTCGATGTCTAAAGAATCCCCCTCAAATATCAAATATATATTTTCATCCAAATCTAATGGATTGTTGATAATATTTAAATCGTTAATATTCAAATGAATTTTGTATTTATTGTGTATGTACCATTTGAAGTTGTAAATATATGGGATAAATAAATCGTATGGTGTTACAGGGCCATCGGAAAAATCGCCCATCAAATCAATCAAAAGTACAATATGTTCCCGCATCAAGTAGCAATTAGCATCATATGAATCCATTTCAAAAGTCCAGTTCTGCAGCGCGTTCCACTTAAGGGTATTAGATATATCAGCATTAATTGTATGCTTTTTTGCAGATAATAAGAGATCGTGGTTAACACTGGTACGAAGTTCGAATTCACTAATATCGGCACTTAGAGTCGACTTCCAACCATTTTGAGTAGGTATCATTGCATTTGATAATGAAATATAAGCCGTGTCTGTTGCCGTTATCTCGAGCCATCCAAATGGCCGGATTATAGGCGGACTACCTTCCTCTTTGTCTTTTAGTTCGTCTACATGAGCAGCATAAAACTGCGCATTTTTACTTGCTTCTCTTGTGGGTATTCTGATAATGGCGTTATTTTCAAAAACAATTCCGACTTTAAAATCAGTGTATATTCTCTCATCTCCGGGATTTAGTTGAGGTTGAGGGATGGCATCATGACACGACATAGGAACTAGTAAATGCTGTAGGGGAATACGTTGACGGTCAGTCCAGGGACCATAGTGAATAGTTGGCTCTACAAATTTCAAGTCAGTACCCCATTCTGGAGCAGGCCCCTTATTACCGACATCAAATTCTTTATCGCCATTGTAGTCGCCTGGATAAAACGGATTTAATGGGACTTTTCCCGGAATGTCATAAAATAAAGTAATAGATCCCTCAGTTGCATCTAAAACGGTAGTGACTCTGCCATACTCAGGATAATACCCCTTATTTAGTTCTGCGTCTTTATCGAGTAAATCCTTCAAGTCTGAGTCATCGTTATTGAGCTTGTACCGATCCAGGCCAGTCCATGGCTCAGAATTATCTTCAGATGCTGTTTCAGACTTTTTAGATGTAACCTTTTTATTTTTATTTATTACCTTGTTAAACACTTGGACCAAGGACTTTTTTAATGATGAAAGTCCGTCAAAAACAAACACTGAGAGCTTTGAGAATTGAAATTTTTCCGTCATTTTTGCTATTTCCTTTTGAAACTCAGCGTTTTCTTCGTGATAAATATTTGGCTTCATTTCAATAAGAGGCTTTACAACATTTGTGTGATATACCATTTTGTACTTGTCCAATATACATTTCGACTTTTCGGCATCTACGTAACCCGTTCCTGAGGCGACTTCAAAAACAAGTAGTGAAGGTGTTGTTTTGTTTCCAACAATTATAGAGCTTTTGCCAATCTTGAGATCTAAGGGTAGTAGTTTTAGCATCATAGAATCGCCATGTGTCAATAAGACAGAAGGATCTGAATACGTCATTGAAGCTTTTTCTTGTTGATTTTCTGAACTTGAGCTGTTGTCTACAACTGCACTCTGATCTGGTTCTTTTATACTTTGCAAATGCGCAATAAAAGCTCCAAAAGTCGATCCTTTTTTGTTTGAATTTTCTACGTTTTCTTGATTGGTCTCCTCCGTATGACTAGAATCGGTGTCGTCAGAATATGAGTTTGAGTGAAGTGATGGATTCGATTGTTGATAGTCCGTTGGCATGCTTTCACTTCTTTGTGTACGTTGTTGCTCCTGCCTAGCTTTTGCTTCTTCTTCTTTGATTTGTTGTTCTATTAGATCAAATGCTGGGGATCTATTGTAAATGTACCATTCAACACCTTCTATGTTTAGTTTTAGCCTGGCAGGAAGAGTTTTTTTGTTTCGCCATTGTCCATCATTGTCAAGCTCTTCGCCTTGTATGTTTCCAACTGGTTCATCTCGTCTCTGTCCACCTTTTTTATCGCGCTTTGACTGTAAACTGAACCTTGAGCGTCTAGTGTTGTACAACCAATATCTCCAAGTAAAAGACCCTTTCAATATGGTAATGGATTCATTGGATGCAACATATGTAAAATTTTTGAAGAATAAACGACCAGCAAGAATTGATAGCTGAACTGACTGAATCTTTATAAGTGTTTTATGATAATGCCAAAAGTACCATCGAATTGAGAGTGATATTATCGAGCCGATCATTCGATTCCAGTAAAAAATCATGAAAAGTGCAGCTATGATTCCTAGAATCCAGTTGACCAGAAACACAACGTTAAATTCCACCACTCCCAAAAGGAAGGCAGAAGTATAAGCATCTATAGCCATGGTAAAAATATAGATGTCAAAAATATTTTATAAAATATTATTGTTGATTAAAGGACATTAAAAAGTATAAGTCTAAAGAATGCATGTAAAGTAGTATTAAAATATTTGTAATCTTTAATTTTCAATATCTCCAAAAGATTATCAGGAGGATTATTAGAAGACTAGCGGCCTAGATAATAATCACGTGGTTTCAGTTACAAATAATTTCAACCATCATGTAATATAATATATTGCCATTTTTGTCATTATTAATCACGAAACTTTTACGCATTCATAGCAAACATAAACAACAAAGTAGTTACGCGAAAAAAGTTGCAATTTGATTGTTATACTAGTTTGTGAAAGAATATATTATACATGTTGAGCATATTATCACTCTAAAAAAAACTTTTTTTTAAATTATGACAGATCAAAATCAAGATATCTCTGTCTCTGAACCAGTTACTAAGCGCGTCAAATTTTTTCATAAATACCCTTCAGATTGGCAGGAATCACAAAACGTTACAAAGGAGATTACGCCATCATTACAAGCACAAGAGACTTTGGAACAAACGGAAGAGTTACAGGAAATTGAATCAGTGTCTAATGAAGCTATTGAAACTAATATAGCTATAAATACTACTCAAGAGACAATCAGCCAAGTCAATCGTAATCTGAATCAGCAATACTCAGAGTTTCGAAAACAGATTGAAGCAGTTGTCGGCCCCCTAACTGATGAAAAGTTTCATGAAGTTAGAGACAGATCTAATGGCGATATAAATATAGCAGTCAACATTATTTTCGATGAACCAGCAACAATTAAAAAGACGAATCAAAAGCCGAAATGGCCAGGCCCTCAGCTGAGAGCTCAAAGCTCTAGTAGTAGTCATGTTTTTGCTGGGCCAGACTCAACTCAGTCTCGCTTAGCATTTAGCCAACCTGGATCAAATGCAAACTCAAGATACTCATCACCCAAAGAAGCAGTAACCGGAACCAACAGCATAACGGCATCTCAAATGAGCTCTAGTAACTTCTGGAAAAAAAAGTACATCGGAAGTTTGCAGGCAGAAATCATGGTCACTAGAAGTGGGAAAAATTTAATCAGTTATCAAGATCCCTTATATATAATAGGAGGGATGTCATACACAAACAAAGTCTCAAACCTCAATCCAACCAAGGATCCTAACAGCATAAACCACATATCTGGCTATAAAACTGACTCATTTGTAAGAGTCTGTAACAAAAATAACGTCGAAATTGGCAGATTTTTTGGACCAATGTCCAAAATTGTTGGAGTTTTACTAGACACTGGTACTTGTGAGTTTGGAGCGACTTGCATTTTTGCGAACGAAACTCTGAAAATTGGCGATCAGTTTTACATCCAGTTAGATTGTTACCTGCTCAAAAGCGGGTTTGATGCATATGATAAGAAAGTTTTGGGTAAAGATAGTGGCGATTCCGTTGTTCAAAAGTACCATCTGTCTCTGCTTCCCAGGTCCAAGCAAAAATCATATACAAACGAGGGTAATAGCGATGATATTTCATCGAAATCTTCATTTTTCAACAATATGAAGGAATCAAAGGAAGAGTTGATGGTAAAGCTAAAGCAACAGAGTTTAGTAGGTTTGTTTAAGCAATTGGGTCTTAAGCAAGTTGTGCACACAGAAAATGTCAATAAATCTGCACTTCCTTCAGCCTTGGGTGATAATCAAAATGACAATTTACTTGATCAAATTTCAAAAGCGGCTGAAATTTCCTCTACACAAGCACCGGATGCTAAAGACGACGATGAAGAAGAGAGCGCTATTGAATCAGAGAATGCATTTGATAGCAGTGCAAGCTCTGATTTTAAAGAAATTGAGCTTGACCAGCTTGACAAAGTATACCGCCGATGTGGGGAGGAGTCTCAAGATTTTGAACTTTCAGAAATCGAGCCACCTAAAACGTTCAATCTCAATTTACGTGCATATCAAAAAAGAGGCTTGAATTGGATGCTACGAAGAGAATCTGAGGACGTTTACATGACAAAATCTACTGATAGTAATGGAAACGAAGAAACTTTAGACGAGCCTATGCATCCACTATGGCAAGAATATGAATTTCCTCCAGATCCGAATGATAGATCAGAAGCTGAAGACGGCTGCAAAACTTTTTATGCTAATTTATATTCAGGAGATTTGTCGTTGATTTTTCCACGCCAGAAGAAAGCTGTAAAGGGTGGGATTCTTGCCGATGAAATGGGGCTTGGTAAAACTATATCTATCATGGCACTGATTCATAGCAACAAATATAATGTTTCATCTCCTATTTCGGATCCAAGTTCGCAGATGCCAGAAAACTCTCCTCAATCTTCTGATTTTGCAAAATACACGACTCTTATTGTTGCGCCTATGTCATTACTGTCACAATGGGAATCAGAGGCTTATAAAGCATCCAAGCCGGGTACCATGAGAGTCTTGGTTTACTACGGTGCCACGGCACATTCAGTTAACTTACGCAAGCTTTTATGTGGCCCAGATGCCAAAAACACTGCGCCTCATGTTGTGATTACGAGTTACGGCACGATAGCATCTGAGCATTCGACATTAGTTCAATTCAAAAACAGGCAGCATTTACAGCGCTTAGCTGCGTCCCGGCAGCAGTCGGCTTTTGAGAATGGCGATCAAACAAATAGCCAGGGTCGGAAACTGATTCTGGGGACTGAAGAAATGGAATGGGAAGATCATCTTGATTTGGGGTTGTTTGGTGTTTTTGGAATCAACTTTTATCGCATTGTTTTAGATGAAGGGCATATGATTAAGAACAGAGCAACTAGGACTGCTAAATCGTGCTACGCTCTGCGTGGAGAGCGTCGTTGGGTTTTGACAGGAACACCCATTGTGAACAGACTTGAAGACTTGTTTAGTTTAGTCAAGTTTCTAAAGGCTGAGCCTTGGGACAACTTTTCCTTTTGGAAAACTTTTATTACTGTGCCATTTGTCAATAAGCAGTTTGATAGAGCTCTTGCAGTTATTCAAAAAGTGGTTGAGCCAATTTTGTTACGCAGAACTAAAGACATGAAAGAAAAGGTGCTAATTCCAAATGAAGAAGATGAAGCGAATGCAAATAAAGGCTCTGCAGATGATACAGACAATACAAAAACAGGTACAATTATTGAACGGCCTTTAGTAGAGCTTCCTTCTAAAAAAGTGATAATTTCCTATATCAATTTGTCAACAGAGGAACGAGAAATTTACAACTTGATGTTTGCCAAAGCAAAGGGCACATATGAAAACAGTGTATCTAGTGGCTCAGTCATGAAAAAGTATACAACCATTTTGGCGCAGATCTTACGGCTTAGACAAGCATGTTGTCATCCTGCTTTGGTAACTCGTGCATTAATGGCTACAAGAAAGCTGGCAGAAGGGACAGTAATCAACAGCAACAGAAAACGAAATAGAGATTTGTCATCATCAACTATTCTAGGTGATTTTGTAGATGATGGCTTTGACAACGACACAGTAGAAGCATTGGTTGCCAAATTCAATAACGCGGAAAACAGTAAGGACTGGAACGGGGCTGAGATTGACATTAACACAAGCAACCAAGAAAAGTTTGGTGTTGAAATGTTGCACAAGATTGAGCACGAAGAGGCGATTGAGTGTCCAATCTGTGCTTGCGAATCAATTCCTCTAGACCAAAGAGCAGTGCCTACATGCTGGCATGTTTTTTGTCTGCCGTGTTTATTAGAACTGATTGAATACAACAATAATAAAGAAGGTAACGATGATGAAGTTGATTGTGCAAAGTGCCCTGTTTGCACAGCGCCTATATCCAAAGACAAGATTTATTTAATTCGACGAAACGAAGTTGAAGAAGAAGAACATGATGAAAGCGATTACCAAGACAATAATCAACAGGAAAGAATAAGGACTTTTACCTCTCCTAAAGTTAGAATCAAACTAAAACATTATAATCCATTTGCACAGTCTTCTAAAATCCAGTTTTTAGTAGACAAGTTAAAAGAAACTCGCAACTATAACCGGAAACTTTTGAAATGGAAAAAACAACAAGGAAAGTTATACAAAGGTGATGATAATGATGATGATAATAATGAAAAGATAAATGAAGAAGAACTTTTTACAAAAAAACCAATCAAAACAGTTGTTTTTTCTCAGTTTACACAATTCCTAGACATTATTCAACAAGAACTTAAATCTGAAGGGTTTAGATATGTCAGGTTTGATGGGACTTTGAGTCAACAAGAAAGAGCCCAAGTTTTGGCCCAATTTACTGAAGAATACCACAATTACAACAACAACGATAATAATCAATCATACCAAGTCAATCACCGAAACAAGGGCAAGAAGAAAAAAAGTGCAGATATTTTACTTATTTCGTTAAAATCCGGTGGCGTGGGTTTAAACCTTGTCTGTGCACAACAAGTTTTTATGATGGACCCATGGTGGAGTTTTGCAGTCGAAGCGCAAGCCATTGACCGGATCCATCGAATGGGTCAAAGTGAACAGGTCAAAGTCTATCGTTTGATTGTTAGTGACTCTGTAGAAGAAAAGATGTTAAAAATACAAGAACAAAAGAAACTTCTTGCTCTATCATCATTAGAAAATACTTCTGGATACAATAATAATAATAATAATAATAATAACAAAAACAATAAATTTGGTGGAGGAGAAAGTGAAAAAGCTAGAGAATTTAGAATGGTTTTTGAATAATGATAGTTTTTTATTTTTTTTTTGATGGTTTTTTATTTTTTTTAATTATATAAACTATATACAAAAAATTAAACTATTAATTAAGTTATTATTGTTTTCTAGTTATTTAAATCTAGAACTAAGTAAGTTTAAATTTAATTTAACATAATATATTTTTTTTTATCTTATTCAATTATTTCAATACTATATTACGTTAATTTTACAATAATAAAAAAATAAAATAAAAAAACAGTTTCAATTTTTTCATTTATACAGAAAAGAGATTTTTTTTATTATGTGAAATGTGTGGCGAGTGCGGCGAATGCGACTTACATGAAAGATGGGGGAATTTTTCCGAAAAGTCTCGTGACTATTATTCAAGTCTGGGGGCTAATGTCGCCATCTAATCTGGATTCTTTTTTTTTTTTTTTCTCTTTTTCTGTTTCATCTTTTTTTCAACAAAAAGCATTCTTTATACACAACTTTTGTTTTGATCTCTTTATTTATACACTCCTTTTTATCGATCATTTACAGTCATTTACAAGTTTAGATACTTGTAAAAATTAATAAATAATTAATTAAACTATTAGCATTTTACTTTACATTATACATCAGTATCTTTATTCAACAACAAAAGTAATAATAATCAAATCATTTTATTTAACAAAAATAACAAAAACAACAGAAACAACAACAAAAAATGTGTAGATTTCTCATTTTCAAAGGCACAGATCCAATCCTTTTAGCTCACTTGTTAACTCGACCAGCGCATTCCATTATCAACCAGTCATACGACTCGAGGCTACGCCTAGATACCAGACGACCAATCAACGGCGACGGGTTCGGCGTGGGGTACTACCCGCAGACACGCAACTTTGACGAGGACCTAGGCGACAACGGACCCTGTGTGTACTGCGCAATCACACCTGCCTGGAACAACCTAAACCTCGAACGCCTAGCCAACAAGACGAAATCGGACCTAGTGTTTGCACATGTGCGCGCATCGACAGCAGGAGTGCTTTCCGAATCCAACTGCCACCCGTTTGTCTACCACACGCTCATGTTTATGCACAATGGCAATGTGTCGCACTTTGACAGCATCAAGCGCCGGCTGGCACTCCACATCCGCGAAAAGTATTTCCTGCTAGTGCAAGGGGGCACTGACAGCGAGTGGGTGTTTTCTCTGTTTTTGGACTGCCTTGAAAATTTGGGCTGCGATCCAAGTGACAAGATAGGCCGGTTCAGTCCAGCAATGATCAGACGCGCACTGCTCCAGGCAATCGAGTACATCAAGAACTGGACAAAGGAGGCAGGGGTGCCTGAAGAAGAACCAAGTTTGTTGAACATTGCTGTGACGGACGGGACCAGTGTTGTTGTGACGAGGTACATTACGAGCAAGACTGAGGAGGCTGCGTCGCTGCACTTTTCGTCAGGAACACGGTTTTTCGAGTACGAGCCTGGGCAGTACCGGATGGAGCGCAGGGACCGCGGCCAGAACATTATTATGGTTGCGTCGGAGCCGCTGACGTTTGAGCGGAATGACTGGATCACGATTCCGACAAACACAGTGCTGACGATCAAGGGGCAGTCGGTGATGATGCATCCGATCATTGACGAGTACTACGAGCCAGATCCATATGTGACGAGGTCAAGCGGGTTTGCAGAGAGTAAGGGGTTGGTTAGTGCTACTTTGGTTAACGATGCTGATGTAGTTCCACCTTTAGAAAGAGAAGGTAGAAGAAGAGAATCTATTACAGTGTAGATAGATTTTTTTTTCTTTTTTTTTTTTTTTTTTTTTTTT
>CBXB010000031.1:0-27148 GCA_000817185.1 Magnusiomyces clavatus CNRMA 12.647
CCCTTTTACCCCCTTTTACCCCCCTTTTACCCCCCTTTTACCCCCCTTTTACCCCCTTTTACCCTCTAATTTCTGCGTTTTCCAATTGGATTTCACAACATTATAAAATTAAAATGAGTTCAAACTACTGTTAAGAGAACAGTAACATGACAATACCAAGGAATAACATAGTGAATTAGAATATTTTTATCTCAATCAAAGGAGTTCGTTATGATACTGCTGCTAAAACCAAAAATAAATAAAAACGCTTGTTGAAGACACAATTTTAGTCAAAAGAATATCAAATCTAAGTTTCTTCTGAAACAGATCTAGTTTAGTTTAATAAAATGTCAAATTTACAGCAAAATAAGACACTACTAAAGGCTGCTTAAAAAAGTGGCTCAAATGTAGTTGGGCTATATATATTGAAGTGTCTAATTTTAAGTTATATTGACAATGTGCATTAGCAGCTTATGAAGATTTTGGTAAAGACAGTCCGATGATTAAACTATGCAATAATAATGTGAATAATTTGAAAAATATTACTGCTAGATAATTATGATTTCTTTCAGTTAGATGCGAGACTACTTATACCTACTACCGAGAAATCATGTCAATTCTTGTTTTTAGAAATCATATTATTTATTAAAATATAATAATAATAATAATAATAAACAATCTAGCTCCAAAATTTAGTGTTAACTGCTAGAAGTTTTGAGAGATTGGTATTTATCCAACAAAAAGTATATTAAAAAATAAAAGTTAACATACCAACTTTAGGGAAATAAAAAAGAAGTATTTTTTCTAAATGTTGCGTTTGAAAGCAATATTTTCACATATTATATATTTGTTTGTCATTGAGATGTGGAGAAAGACACTTAAACGTCAATGCCTATTATATATGAAGCTTTTAGATCTATTTGACTACTTATCGAAATATCTTCAAGACATATTTGAACTTAAAATAACTTGTAAAGTATAAGTTTAAAAATACCTAATCATGCCATAATACTAGTCATACTACGATATGATGTTTCTAAAGTAAATTCAATGGGGGCTCAAAGCATTAATTTGGCGAGCGGTAAATTAAATGAAATAATTATAAATTGATATCTATATAAATGTACAAATTTTTTTCGTTCCTGTTAACTATTTATTTTTCTTTTGAATTAGCTGACCTTTTCTTTCTTCAAGTGTCAAAGCAATGTCTGCTGGTTTATAGTCCATAAAAAAATATTTCAGAGTCAGTTCAATAACCCAGCAAAGTAAAAAATCAAGTATAATGGATCCAGTTAATTGAAATTTAAATCTGTCAGACATAGGAACTAATTTCAATGCCTCATTCATTTCAGGTATGAATTCAGTTGAACCAGCTAGAGCAAGTAAAGAGACACCAAGTAATCCATAATACATTCCCTTATTCTCTCTCAAACTCTCCCTAAATGGTCTTCCTTGATAATTGACAGCAAACGTAGAAACTTGTTGGCCAAGTTGTAAAAGGTAAATAGCTGTGTTTAAAAGTGATGGCTTGAATTCTGCTTCAAGATCAACACTAGCTGCCTTGGGTTCATTTTCATAAACCTTTTGCGAAATGTAAATAAGTGTAATAATATGAACGGCAAATTGGCCCAAAATAGAACCCATAATATATATGTTGAAAATTCCAGGTTGCGGTCTTTGCTTAGAAAGTTTTTCTATTGCCTTTGATCTTGAAATTGACATAAAGCAAACAGACAGTAACAAACCGGAAGCAGTAGCCTGAGCATCACCAATTTTGATACCAGCAAGATACAGTACCGAAAGAGAATAAGCAGAAATAAGACAATTCAAAGCCAAAATCTTATACATCTGAATAGTTGCAACAAGCGTGCATCTACCTTGCCGAATGATCTTTGTAATAGCAGAAACATCACCAAGCTTTGATGTAAAAGGAGCAGCAACAGAAGCATCGCCAAGTTTGATTTGGGGAACTTCGTCATCATTTTCTTCAATCATAGCAGTAAGCTTATCAGCAAAAGCAGCAGCTTGAACAGGAGCTTGTTCTTCTTTAGAATATTTTTCAATGTCTTGCAGTGTTTTTTCATCGAGTTTTCCTCCCCGGGCTTCAATTGCCTTACGATAATGAGGGTTATTTGGACCTGGAGGATACAAATGTGCAATTGCAGGAGGAACTGGAGGAACTTGCTTGCTGCCCCATCTTTTCATCAAAGCAACTTGTTTCTCATAGACGTTTCTAACAGCATTCAACTTTGAATTCTCAGCCAATTTTTTCATTCCCTCATCAGTACCATTCAACAAGGCAACCCCAATGTGGGCTTGCTTCAAGGCACCAACATCATTAGTACCATCACCACACATCAAAGTCATGTAACCAGCATCTTTCAAAACAGTTAATATAAACTCTTTTTGATTTGGAGAAACTCTGGCATAGACCCATGTATGACGAACCAAATCAACAATTTGGTCATGATCACTCAGTTTTTCAAGCGCATATCCAGTAATACATAAATCATAATCTTCAAACAAAGATATATCTAAACTTTTTCTAGGATCAACTGGTATAATTGTTGTTTCATCAGTACTTTTCCAAACTAACTCATGACTTCCATGTCCAGGTTCAGGTAAATCTAAAATCAGAGTGTCTCGCTCCACAATAGAAACTTCTTTGGCAACATGTACAGCAGTTAATGGATTATCCCCTGTAATCATAACAACACGATGGCTTGATTCATTTAACATTTTAACAGTCTCGGCAGCGTCCTTTTTTAAAGGTGTATGAAAAACCAAAAAACCAGCAAAAACTAGATTAGATTCAACTTCTTCACGATTTAAACTATTAACCTGGTTAACAAAATTTTTTCCATCCAAATATTTGTAAGCCAATGCCAAAACACGACTTCCATTTCTGGTAAATGTCTTATAGGTTTCCTCGTATTTTGGCGGAACAATATCAATCATCTGTCTAATGGTTTCAGGTGCACCCTTAACAGCGACAAGCAATTTACCATCAACAATTGCAATACTAGAAGATCTTTTCAAGGCTGATGAAAACTGAAATCTACGAAGAACTTGAAGTTTTTCAGATGAGGTTTTGCTTTTAATTACATCATTTTTGTCAACGGTCCAATTTATAGCTTTGAGGGTATTTTTTTCCATTGGATCTCCTACAATTTCACCGTCATCCAGCAAAACAAGAGCATGAGCAGCAGCTAATACATATCTAGTCTCAGGAGAAATTGAGTCAATCGAAGAAAGCTGATGAGGATCATCTGTAATTCCTGTTATTCCTTCAACAACAAGGTCTTCTCCGGTCAAAGTCCCAGTTTTGTCGAAACAGCAAACATCGATACGTCCAGCATATGGAATTCTAAAAGGTTCTGTGCAGTAAATGTAATATTTTGCCAATGATGCCAATGACGAATTGACGGCAAGCGTAAGTTCCATAGGTAGCTCAGGTGGTACAACTGAAGTAATAATGAGAATACAATCAATAATAAGCTTGTAGCGATCTCTGTCTGTTTTAATACCCTCTTTCCATACATACCAACTGGCTGCAATCGCAAAGATGAGTAAGAATAAGATAAAAAAGTAGGCCTCCTTGTTGCCTGCTCCAACCCTTTCAGTAGAGAAAATCATCACACGAACCAAGCTTCCTTGGCTTGTCTCAAAGCCAATTTTTGTAACTAAGGCAAGAGCTCCATTATCAGGAGCAGCAGGTATAACAGATGTTGTTGCAGGTGGTGTAACTTGCAATACTTTTGTACCGCCATGAAGAACTGAATTTTTATCATCCCCTTCTAATTCAAAAACAGCGTCTGCAGGTCGTAACTCAATTGATTCCTTCAACAACGGAGTCGATTCACCCGAAAGCATGGCTTCATTTACAATTACTGTGCCCTGAAGCAAAATCATATCACATGGCAATCCGGATTCCTCTTTGCTACGAGTAACTGAAACAACATCATTAGGCAGTAATTCATCAGTGTCGACTTCTATCCAATTTGAGTCACGGTAAACCCAAATTTTATATGGTGTAATGCTCATTCCTCTGAATTCTTGTAGGGTTCTCTGTCTTTGCCAGACAACTGTAGATTCAAAAGTCAATAACATGAAAAGAGTAAACAAAGGATAGTACCACATCTCATCCATAAACCAAAGCGCTACGCAAAACATTTGAAAAACAAAAAATGGAGCTACTGCATGCTCTTTCCAAAGCTCAAAAAAAGTTGGAATTGGAATATCAAATCGATTTTCGCCATACATATTTTCAAGATGTTGAAGATCGCCACTTAAACCTTTCGATGATTTAATCTCTCCAATTGTTCTTGGGGAATCAATGAAAAACGTAGGTGGACTAAAAGTTTTAGTTTCCGGATCATATATAAACCGTCTTCGTTGAAAGTAAAATGAAATTTCCTCTTCGTCATCTAAAATAACCCGCTTTAACTCGCAAATTTCTGGAGAGCCAGCATTTGGTGCTGGAATTAGACGGATAAGCGAAGCTTCATCAACTGAAGATGCCTGGTTTATTCAAAAAATTATGCTGTTAATTATTTGGCTAATCAAATAGGATGTGATTAAAAGAAAAAAAATAAAAAAGCATACCTTTGTAGTGTTAAATAATGTATCAACTTCAACATTCCAAAAAGGCATAAGCCAAAGTAGTAGATTGACAGAGATGATTGAGCCGAGATATACAAAAGTCCATTCACGACCTCCAATGTATTCATCATAATGAAAAAAATAAAAATATGCAAAGATTGGATACAAAAAGATAAATGGCCAAACATATGGTCTAGCCAGAATTGGCTTTCTATTATGAAGAGTTGCCTCCTTGATTGAAGGTGTTGGCACCAGTTTTGAAACCCTTGTAAAATGTTAGTGATCATGGGAGCAATGAAAATAAAACAAAACAAACTTACATTATCAACTTTAATTTTTGCTATCATAAAGTGAAAGGAGTCAGAAATAATTGTTTCTTAGACTGATAAAAATATAATGGAAGGTGGTGATAAATTAAACATGACAAAAAAAAAAAATACTAAACAGCAAACACAAAAGTACATGTCAGAACTACATAGAAAATTTCAGAACACATGACAAAAACTAGTTACATTAATTATATCTTGTAAATCAAATCATCATTTACCATGATCTTATTCGAATCAGACATTTGTTTTAATGCCGCTTCCGATTCTTCGTTTGTAAAGGGTGTTTGAACATTTGAATTTATCGCGTTTAGCAGACGATCTTTTTCAATCTCAGCTTCTTCTACAAACTCTGGAGAGTTAAGAACTTGACCAGCAAGGCGTAAAAACTCATTATATCTTGGTCTGGATATTGCTGAGGAGATCTCAGTATTTTGATTCTGAGATGACTGTAAAATCGACCCTGAAGATGAAGGCCAAGAAAACTGTGAGTCGGTTTGTTGTGAGTATGGCGTTGACGTGATAGAGTTGTGCTCTGTAAGTTCAGGACCTCTTCTTGAGGGGAGACTGGAAGTTTCATCTTCTTCTTCGCTTTCATCAACTGATCTTGCTTCTCCTTGATGATTTTGCTGGTCATTATTTGGAGGATTAGACCTTGTTTCTAAACTAATATTTTGCGTACGTTGTATAACATCTTCTTCAGCATTAACTCTAATGTGGGCTGTTTTTTGTCTTTTGTTACTGCGTTTTTTCGAGACCTCTTTAAACAAAGCAAATCTAAGAATTTCTTCTGCTACTTCTACATCGGCTTCTTCAACGTGAGATGACAAGCGAGCTTTTGCATGGGCTGTAGATAAACGAATAAGTGTTTCAAGAGTTCTTACAGTGATTGGAGAAGTGTGTCGTTGATTCCCTGTTAATTGATCATTTCTTAGAGCCGAGTATGTTGAAACAATATAGGCGTTGGCTTCTTCAGTTAATATAGGGGGTGATCTAGATTTAGCATATTGAATGTATTTTCTGATAAACGGAATACTGAGAATTTCAATATCTTCCACGTTTTCTTCTGATTCTGCTAATCCCCCGTGTAGCAAAGGGTTGAACTTTTCAAAAACTTGGCTTTCTCTTTCTTCTCCAGTATTTCTTTCATCACCAACGGATAAGCTTTGCTCATTTATATCCCTGGCTGGAGCACCTTCTTCAGATCCTGGAGCCAAATATCTGTGCATTCTTAGTACATGCTCCGATATTTTCCAATCTCGAGTCCGGTTAATGTTATCTGTGACAACAAACAACAAATCGAAACGAGATAAAAGAGAATCTGGCAGAGCAATGTTTTGGTGAGGATCTTTGTGGGTATCATATTGACCATATACTGGATTTGCTGCAGCAATAACACTACAACGGGCATTTAAAGAAGTGTGAATACCAGCTTTAGCAATTGTTACTGTCTGTTGTTCCATTACCTCATGAATGGCAACTCGATCCACATCACTCATTTTGTCAAACTCATCAATACAAACAATGCCTCTATCTGCAAGAACCATTGCACCAGCCTCAAGGCGTCGTTCGCCTGTTTCTGAGTCTGTTGTAACAGCAGCAGTCAAACCGACACCAGAGGATCCTCTACCTGTCGTAGCAATAGCAAGGTTTGCAGTATTCAAAACAAACCTAAGCATTTGTGATTTTGCAGTAGAAGGATCACCAACCATCAGAATGTTGATATCACCTCTTAAATGGGTTCCGTTGGGTAAATTCTTCTCAACACCCCCCAACAGCATCAATAATATAGCCTTTTTAATATATTCATGTCCATATATACTAGGAGCTAGGGATTGCGAGAGTAACTTGAAAACATCACTTTTTCTTGATATACGATTTATATTTCGAATGTCTATGTCCGTGATTTTCTGTGTTTCAATTTGACTTCCGCCTTTGCTAGATAATAAGACTATGTTGTTTGCAACTATAAGTGACTTGAATGTGGAGCTGAGCGACGCCACATTGGATCCTAGTGATCTATAAACACCAACTATTTGAACACGGTCACCTGGTTTGGTTGTATCGACTAAATCGTCGTCTAAAACAATATCAATCGATCGTGGTAGCTGTCCAGCAGGGGCTTTCTCTGGCATCTCCTGTATGGATATTGTTTGGTAGTCTTTATAAGTGCTGTATCCATATTCAGTCATTAAAGGGTTATTATTTTCGTCTTCTGTTGGGTAAACAGTTGTGGTAGGAATAGGATCAAATGACGTTGTTGCATCTCGATACTCTCTGGTTCTGAATTGACCAGTAGCTTCTGCATAATGAACGGACCTAACAACTTTTGGCCTTACTAAAGAGCATCGCGTTACAATGCCTTCAACACACACAAGTTTGCCAAGATGGGCAGCATCGATGGTTCTAGGATTTACAAGATGGTCACCAAAACTTCCCTTCAAAGCAACAGAGAATGTATCAGATTCGGATATTTGATGTAAACGAGGGTTTCTCAGTACCATTACTGTTTCTTGAAGTGCCTTATCAATGACCGGTAAATAATCAGCAGGAGAATTTAATAAGCCCAGCCAGAACGGCCTATCAAAATCACGTAATTCGTCCAAGGACACCACAAGTCTTTTTTTCTGCTTTCGAAGCATGAGGATAATTTCATCATGGTAATTAGTCAATCCATCTTCTCTTTCGAGAAACTCTTGAAATAGACGTTGTCTTTCCGACGCTATGCTTCCTTGTAACGGGTTGAATTCTTGTTCCTCCGACATGTCACAGATTTTTTATTATTTGAGTGTGAAAAGCTGATTTGGATTAAAGTATATGAACTGAATAATATATATTTTTGTTTTGTTCTAAGATTTTTATAAAAACGCGATTTAAAGAAAATTTATTGTTGTAATTTGTTTATTTGTTTATATTTCCAGATTGAGAATGACTTATTACGGTAGTTGTAACTTGATAAAAAATTTGTAACTCATACTAGTTGTTTTTAAACAATGTGGTAATTTAGAGTATAAATTTTATACACTTTAAATCTTTATTACATATATATGTTCCTTATAAAATTTTTTATCTAAAAGTTCTGGAAAACTGCCGCTTGGCGCTTTTTCTAAAACCGAATACCAGTTGACTGATTTGGCAGGAAACCAGGAGCACCTCCATTAGCGAAAGTTCCTGTTCCCTGTGTGATCATTAATCGTGAACCCAAAATTGGAGTTTCTTCTTCTTTTTTTTCTGATTCTTTTTCCTTTGCCTTTCTTTCTTCATTATCCTTTTTAAGAGTCTCCAAAAGTTGATTCTGTTCCCTTTTAACATTGATCCAATATGGCATGGTGTAGTCTTTCAAATCATGAATCCATGACAGTTCTAAAACAACATCCTGTCTAATCAAGTCGTAGCATGTATAAAGAGTGGCAACATAGCACTCCTTATTTCCAATCTCAACAAAATATTTCAAAAGATCTTCAGCAATATCGACCTTTCCTGATTGAGCTGCTGTGTCAATAGCATCTTTCCAAAGTTTGTCTTCCTTAGAAAGAGAAATACTCTTGTTCCATTTCTTGTTCTTTTTGTAAAGATGAGCAGCAATCTGTCTAAAAAAAATCAAGTCATGTTTTTCAAGTCTCTCAGCAAGAGCCAATGGGTCGTATTTGTCAAAGGAATCAACAGAATCTCTCAAAGATTTATAATCTTCTTCTTCAATGAGCAAATCATGGTAAGCTTCATTTACAGCCTTTAAGTTTTGTTGTTGAACAGCAATTAAAAATGGTTTAATCATTGGCAAATTATCACTTTTCTGAAACATTTTAACGACTCTACCTATATCAACACGTGGAATGAAAACATTCAATAAGTCGTTTATAAGTTGGGGTTGTTCAGCCATGTAAAAATTTATAGCCTTGTAGTAGATTTCTAAGTTTACTACCTTGACAACAACATCCTTAAAAGAATTATGCTCAAAAGCGTCTGGAGAATGTTCAATCATAGCCAATGCAGCGTTGTCCCATTCATCATAATGACAATAAAGAAAAACTAATTCAGGCCAAAGATGAGCAGCCTCACAAGATCTAATAACCTTTGGGATATTAATACGGGACCAAAATAATTTGAGATGTTCCATGAGTTTTTCTGGGCGATATTTTGAATACAAAATTGCAAGTTCTGTGAACATACCCATATGGGCACGTTCCAAGACAAGACCTTGCTCAAATAATGAAATCAATTCATCAAAATATCCTGAGTATTCATATCTTTCCACAAGATCTTGAAGTTCCTCGGCGTGAACAATCAAATTGAGACCACAAATTTGGGCCAAGCGAAACTCCTTATGCTCGATACAAGCTTCATTGACTTGTTTCCAAACTTTGACACTACTAGCTTTCCTTGCACAGTCAACAGCAGCTTGATAATCATTCAAAAACACTAAAGTTGAAGCAAGTTTGGCCCAGCTTGAAATACTTGAGAAAACAATTTTTGCAGCTTCATATTGTTTTTCTTCATAAAGCTTGTCGCCAATCGCTTCCAAATCTGCAACATTGGGTGAGCTTAAAAGATCCTTGAGGTCAGAAAGCCTGTCGGTCGCAGCATAACTTAGAAGAAGTTGACCATCAATTACAGGCTCTCTTAGGGTTTTTCGCGCCATTAAAAGGAAGTCAATAAGCTCTTCATGTTTCCCGGCATGAGATGCAATATCGATCACTTCAGCAAAATTACTAGGATCATTGGCCTTCTTGTAAGATTCAATGGCTTTAGAAATCCTAAGACCATCTAATTGAGCTTTTCCAAGAAGACTCCAAACCTCGGGAGTATCAACATTTTCAGCATAACTCTCAGCACGATCAAGTGACATAATATCTTCAACAAGAACTTTTAAAGCATCAGTGTGGCGTTCCGCCTTTTTGAAAACTTGAAAAGCTTCTTCATGAAGGCCGTTTTCTTTGCAGATTTGAGCTATGTCATCCACATCATAATTGTCAAGACGTTCGATATAATCACTAACTCTACTCTTGTCTGCTTTAATGGCAGTGAGAATTAAAAGATTTTGCAAGTGTTGGTTGTCACTAAAAGGTGAAGGCTCAAGTATAATTTTCTCAAGTAATTCAATCAACTCGGTTGGAAGATCAGCGGCTAAAAATGCTTTGACAGCAAGAGAAACCTTTTCGGGTTCGGATGATTCAGGAACGGCAGTACCAACTACTTGGTCAATCAATGATCTTCTATGAAGGTTATCTGGCTTAAGAACATAATTCCAAAGCTCAATATCAGCTCGTCCAACTAAATAACGGGCTTGATGCTTATACATGGCGTTTTCGTTTGTGATGTGGATCAATTCATAGTCATTTTGACCTTTTTCATATGCAATAAAAGCAAGATAGGGATCACGCTTTTCACAATATTTACCAACAACAAGAGTATCGTAATAGTTATTTTCCTTCAAAAACTTTTCTGGATTGTTATTGCTGTCAATATAGATCTTCGCCAAAGCGTCATACAAAGAATGATCTTGAGAGCCAGTTGCAAGTACCTTTTCAAGGAACGGAAGAAGAATTTTGAGACGATTACGCTTTTCAACTTCAAGTACCAATGATTCAATAGGAATTTTGTCAATAGGAACGGAATCCAAAAGTGCCTTTATAACGGACTCTTCACAATCAACATCTAGAAGCGCTGCAATAACCTCCGGTGTACGAGCAGGATTGACTCGTTGGACGTAGATTTCGATATACTTAAAAAGTTGATTTTGGTAGAGATATAAAATCAGATCATGAACGAAATTGTATTTATCACAAACGATAACAAGAGGAAGCTGGTCATCTAATTTAGCTTCTTTTAAGAAATTTTTAACTTTTTCGGCATTGTAAACATTGTTTTCTCGAACAATTCTTTCAACTTCATTGAATTGTCCAATTTGAGTAGCAGCTTGAATATATTTAAATACCACATCAGGGTCATCGGACAAATTGACGATTGTTTGCAAATAATAAAACAAGCCTTCAGGAGTTTTAAACTCTTCAAAAAGTTTAATTAAATTCAAGGGGCCAACAAGATCGGAATATTTAGTAGCAACTTGAATAACAATTTGAAGGTTTTGTCGAATATTTGTTTTAAGCATTTCGCGAAGAGCTTCAAGAGTTTGATCAACAGTAAGCTTGCCGAAATACGAGACAAGCCATTCTGGGTTTAAAACGTTACTATGAGATAGCACTCTTTTGATATCTTTCATATCATCATAGTGTTCAAGGGCCCTTTGAAAAAGACCAGCTTGCTCGGCTAACTTTGCAATTCTAGCACGATCGTAATGAGAAAACATATCATTTCCAAGAATTGCATCTGCAACTTGTGGGGCTTTTAACAAGTTCATTTCAAGTAGACGGGTTTGCAAGTGACCTTGTTCAGGCAAATTGTCCTTCAGGGCGTCTAGTAAAAAAGCAGTGGCTTGTTGAATATGATTTTGAGAAAGAAAGATATCGACAATACGTTCAAGATCCAGACCAGGAACCTTTTGATTAACCAATTGAGTGGCAAATTCTGCAGCTTTGTCGGGATTTGAGTACACCATACTTTGTAGTAGAGAAGTATAATCGGGGGTATAATTGACTTTTTGACAATAAGGAACAATCTTGTCGTAAAGACCTAATTCAGCCATTGCTGCAACCACTTTAAAAGGAACGTTAGCTCTAAGATAAATACTCAAAGCCAGATTCAAATTACGAGATCTGACAATATCACCTAATTCCTCAGAACACTCAAGTTTGTTTTCTGCCATCCATTTTTCAAGAAGAGGAAGTCTATCTTGTTCTAGTACCGGGCGTGCCAATTCAATAGACTCAAATTTGTTTAGAGATCCCTTATCAAGAAGAGTAGAAAAGTACTGTAATATAGGAGAGATTTGACCAGGGGGGGCTTGAATAGATTTAAGCTTTTGTACAGTTTCTTGTGTTCTCAATATTCCCCTTGGGGAATTTGCAGCAATCTTTGCAGCTTCACTAAAATTGCCGCTGTTCAGGAGCTGGTTGAATTGTTGCTGATAAAGATTGTCGGCTCCGGGCAACCCTCCTCTTGAAGCTAAGGCAAGCGCAAGACTGACGTTTCCAAGATTGTTCAAAATATATGGAATAACGGTTTCTTCATTTAGAGAAACAGAAAGAACGTGTCCTTTTTTATTAATTGCAAGTACTCCTGAAGTCGCTTCAAATTTTGTGGCAGTAAAAATTGGTTCTTGAGAAATTCTGTTCATAAAAATGCACACACCTGTTTCAAGGTCATAAAGATGAATCAATCCATATTTAGTAATAACATAGACGATTCCATATTTGTTGGAGACTTCGACAGATACGGGAAAGTCTTTTGGAAGTTCAGCTGGACAATAAAGATCAATTGCCTTTTTCTGGTACGGAGGATTACCTTCTTGATGATCAATTTCAACAATGTGCAACTTGCATCCAGTAGCAGTTCTATTTGCAAATGCAAAAAGTTGAGTGTCAGATACACCGCCATCTAATCTGATAGCTGCAAAAGAAGAAGCATGTCCCTCTATACCCTGAGAAATTCCACGCTCCTTAGAGTATAATTGGATATGACCTGCTATTCTACCATTTTCCTGAGCTATCCCAACTAAAGCAGACCACTTTTCATCAGAATTGGCATGATAGCTAATTATTTGACAGTTGGCTAATGATGGGTGACGAGAAGTAAGCTTGGTGGGACTGTCTGAGGTAGTTATATTCCAATGATAGATAGATGATTCAGTGACTATTCCAAGGGTCGAGTTGGAAATCCAATTCCAAAAGACTATAGGCTCAGTCAGTGTAGCAGATCTTAATCTTTGTTTAGTTTCGAGATTAAATACCTAAACATATATAGAAAAAATATAGTTAGATAATAAAAACTTGATAAAGGCTATATAAAATTAATTTGTGTTTTTCAACTTACTTGGAGGGTTCCATCCTGAGCTCTTAAGGCTATTATCAATTCTGAAGGGTTCATGATTGCCGATTCGGCAGACATGGATTTTCTGATAACAGAATTATTATCATGAAGATTGATAATTGCCACTTTGTTTCCAGTAGGGGATGTTTCTCGAACACTAGAAGTTTGCATTCATAAAAAAGTTAGACAAAATTTATACAAATAAACGCAAAAAAAAAAGTACTTACCAAATATATTTGTCACTCTCAAGAGTACATGTATTAAAAGAAATAGCAGATTCAGGAACCTCAACATCAGTGAGTTTGAGATGTTCCTGAAATTTTATAGGCAATTCATTGGCAGCCATTGGTCATTACTTTGTAACTGAGGCGTTAAAAATTGAATAGGATCAAGAAGACACAAAAGTAATGTTTCTTAAATAATGAACTATTCAGGAAAAAAAACCAATATATGTACGAAATAAACGAAGTACAAAAAAAAAATCAGATAAAGAAATCAAACAAAAGTAAGTCTTGAACTCAAATGAAATTCAAACTTTAAGGTATCAATTTTATTAGAGAGAAATAGAGAAGTATAGAAAATATAATAAAAAAGGGAGAGAGAGTAAAAAGTAAAGAGAATTATGGTGGTGAAAAGAAAAATAGTGAAAACAGATGAAATATAACAGTTACTGAAATGTTCTCTTCATTGTGTAATGACAAAAACCTTTGGAAAAATATGTATTTGTTGCATTCTGAGTGGCCACCTCATCAATTGTTACACGTGATCATGATAATTTGGTATTTGTTTTGACCCCCTCCATGTTAAACTTTGTTACAAGCAATAGCCATATGTGAAAAGTCATGTCATATCATGTCATACGTCAAATAACCAGTGTTTATATTTTAAGTTTTTAGATCTTATGTAACTTTGCAAATATTTTATGTGTTTATTTTAAGGTCTCAATTGCTCTAGTGATAATGACAGAGCCTCTTTATTCTATGCCTAAGTCATTTTTTAGCAGACCCTTTTTACGGCGATTGGTTTTAAGCAATGAGTATAGTGAAGCAAGAGATATAGCTGCTGCTGAGAGAAATTATCTCTCCTGGCTAAAAGTCTCCCTATATTTATCTATTGCTGGGTCTGCAATTTTGATAAATCTTAGATTTCCTGAGAATTCAACAGGATCGCATATGTACGATCTTAATCAAACTCTTGAATCTCTTTTGCGAATGGTTAAAAATTACTCAAGCAACTCAAATGACTCTGATTATCATGTATTTACATTACCACTCGGATTTGTTTATTATGGATTAGCTCTTATTTCGGTACTTTTTTCTCTTTACAATTACATTTCAACTATCAATGGGTATATTCAAAAAAAAATTTCTGTATCAAACGCATATTTAAACTCTATTGTAATAGCTTTAATTGCTATTACCATATTGTTTACAAACATTTATGTTTTGTATAAAACCTATTAAGATTATAACTAAAAATTTCACATTTAGATTAAAAAAACATATATCATAGAAATATAAAATTAATCAAAAATCTCCAGATCCCACAGCATGTAACCTTTGCTCTGTGGTCATTTTCTTATGTCCTTTTTTTATACCTTTACTTTTTGAGTTTGGTGTAACCGATTCTGAAGATCCTTTATTTGAATCGTTAAACTCCCCCTCACCTTCATGATACATATCCTCTATCTCTTTAATACGAGGCTTTTTGCTAAGTGGTCCTAATTCCTCATCAATATTCTGCGGACCTCTTTTTGTAACAGATTTTTTGGAATTTCCAGAATCATTGTTTTCTTCTGTCTTCTTTATCAAAGCATCAGCTGTGGCATCATCATCTAATAACCAATATGCCACTTCTCGACCAGGCTTTTGAAAGTCAACACTGTTTCCACTTTTACCGCTACCACCTTCCATTACCACTTGTTGAACATGCATTTTTTGTTTAGCTCTATCTCTCATACGCTCTTCAATTGTACCCTTAACCAAAAGACGGTATACGGTTACTTGACGTGTTTGACCCATTCTATGTGCACGATCCATGGCTTGGCTATCAATCGTAGGATTCCAATCTGAATCATAAAATATAACGGTATCTGCAGCAGTAAGATTAATACCTAAACCACCAGCTCTTGTCGACAAAAGAAATATAAAAAGTTCTGGCTTTGTTTGCCAGTCATTGACAAGATCTCTTCTATCTGTCAATTTAGAAGACCCATCTAAACGCACGTATTTGTATTGTCTAAAAGTCAAGTATTCCTCCATTAAATCCATCATTTTAGTCATTTGAAAGTAAATCAAAACACGATGATCTTGTGCCTTAAGTTCGGGAAGCATTTGATCCAGTTTGGCCAACTTTCCTGAGTCAGTTACAAACTTATTCATAGATGGCATTCTTATTGTCGTGAATCCCATACGAGGGTTACATGGAGAAGGCATTAAATTTGAAGGAGGAAGCTCTTCAATTGGGACTCCCTTCGTTATATAGTCGTATTCTTCATCCAAAGACATAGGATATAGGGCTGATCTGACCTTAGAATCAAAGAGTATTGTTTCTTGGTCAATTAGTATACTTCTATCAGAGCCTAACATTGTAATAGGGGGTGCTTGTACTCTGTCATTATAACAAGGATCAATAAAATTATAAATACTTTCGTCTAAGATTCTTTGTCTAACATTAAGCAAATCGGCTAAGACTCCTGAGGTACTCGACGAACTTTTTAAACTGTATGGCTTAGATAATTGTAACATTCGAGAAATGCAGCGCGTTGGGGCATTCTCTAAGTCGCTGTAAGAATCTAGCGAGGTTAGGTAATGATACGAATCAATTACTCTTTCAAACAGTCCTTTTTTAGCAGATCTAACAATTTCACTTGGAGTCATGCCGATAAGTCTTAAAAATTTCATATTGTCGGTTTGTGAAAAAAAGTTTGGATCCCAGATAGTAAATAAATTTTCCAAGTAAAGCTTAGTTTTCCCAAAATTACTATTGTTTTCAGAAGGTATACTAAAAATCCCACCATCTCTATAAATGAGTTTCGGAATACGATATTGGATTAAATTCTCGCAGTTGTACAAAATCTCCGTATCTTTTAATTCTCTAATAGGGCCAAATGTGTTTTTAGGAGTCGAGAAAGAGTAAGCAGCAGATACATCGGCTCTTTCAAAGAGATCGGGATGATTACAAACTTTGCGAAATTGCATAACAAGATTCATGAGACTTTGAGTTCCCTCATCTGAAGAGGCCTTTTCAATAAGTTCCATAACGCTGATTTGAGAACGTAGCATTTTGTACAATTCTCTTTGTCTATTTGTCAGCTCACAATAGACATCGATTTCTATTTTATCTCCTAGTTCTTGTTGAACATGTTTTTTTAATCGGCGTAACATAAATGGCTTGAGAATCATATGCAGCCTATTCAGTTGTTGCTCATTTAGCTGGGTATTACTTTGTGCATGACTTTCAATATCTTTGGAAAACCATTCGCTAAATTCATCATGTGAATCAAAAAGTGTAGGCATAATAAAATGAAGAAGAGCCCAGAGTTCCTGCATGGAATTTTGAATAGGTGTACCAGTCAATAACAGCCTATTTCGGCATTGAAAAGAAAGAAGTGATTTCCATCTAGCGGAGGATGATGATTTGATAGCTTGAGCTTCATCTAAAATCATATACTGCCATTTCATTTTTTGAAAAAAGCTAGCGTCTTGTACAACAAGTTGATATGAAGTGATAAGCACATGAAATTCAGAGTCTTTAGTATATTTAACATTTTTGTGATCCCAGAATTTACGGAGAACCTTTCTGTCTTTTGTGGATCCCCAGTAAGGCAACACCTTAAAATCAGGAACAAATTTTGCAATTTCCTGTTCCCAATTGTGAAGAGTTGATGAGGGGGAAATGACTAAAAACGGACCCCAAATATTATGAGTTTCAGCAAGATAAGCCATTACCGATATACTCTGAACTGTTTTACCCAACCCCATTTCATCAGCTAAGATACCATTGATGCCCTGTTCGTATAAGTTTGCAAGCCAAGAAAGGCCTTTTAATTGATATTCTTTGAGTTGACAACTAAGAAGTTTCGGTTGAGGAATCTGAATATCACCCAGAGAAGTAGGGTTTTGAAAATTCATTTCATCGCTATCAATGTTTACGCTTTTGAGTTCGCTAGATTCACCATTAAACGACTTTGCATATGCTTGTGTATCCTCAAATGCAGATCGAGCATTTGCCAAGGCAACTTTATGAATTTCATCTTCATTATCTGAGTCAAAATCCAGGTCTTTAACATTTTTAACTTCTGAAAGTTGTTCGTCTTCTACTGATCCCAACTTTTTTCCGATAAAATGTGTGTAGAGTTCTGTTTGAGTGATAAGGAAATTTAGCTTTCGCGCTTGTCGTCGAGACTCACGCATTTCTTCTTCTTTCTTTGCCAACTCGAGAGCTTCTTTTTCTGCCTTTTTTCTAAGTTCACGTTCTTCGCGCTCATTTCGTTTCCAAAAGGCAAGCATTTCCCGCATTCCACGTTTAGCTTTCATTTGTAAATCTTTAATTGTTTTGTTTGTCTTAAACTGCCATCTGCGAGCTTCTTTCGATGCAAGAACAGCAGTTTTCCGCAAGTTACTAATTCTTGTATTCGTGGAAGATTGTACTAACCTGTGGACCTTGTTTGCATCACGTCTAGCCATATCCTTCCAAACCGATTCATACGTGTTTGAGTATAAACGAGCAATAGCACGAATTTCCTTTTGAGAAGGTAATTTTGGAGGAGGAAGTGGAATAGCAGATCTTTGTCCTGTTGATAGTCCAATTGAAGATTTAGGCTGTCCACCTTTTGTGGTTTCTTCATCTTTTCTCAAATCATCATCATCATCATCGTCTTCGTCTAGACTATCTTTTGATGTTTCTGAAAGAGGAGCGGCAGGTGCAAGGAGAATTAGTTTTGAGCGAGAAGATGAATCTGACTTGGAGCCGTTTGCAGATGCTTTGGATTTGGACCGCGATTTTGATTTAGTGATAGAGCTACTCGAAGATTTAGCATCATCTTCAAGTTGAGAGGAGTTAGCTTTGGATTTTTCAATGTCGGACTTTCTTGATTTTCCACGTTTTTGTTTAATGGATGGAGCATCAAGATCGTTTTCTTTGGATGATTTGGTTTTGACATCATTTCCTTTTTTCTGTCCTTTTTTGCCATTGGTAACATCCCCCTCATCAGCATCATCAAATTCAATCTCAGCTTCAGCTTTCGCTTTAGCTTCAGCACGTTCGGCTCGAAGAGCTGCGGATTTTTGGGCTCTCCTCTCCTTTTTTAATTGATTTCGGTGAAGGCGTTTACTTTCTTTTTCAACAAGTTCCTCAAACCTCATAACATTCCTCATGGCCTGGGGACATAATTCTTTGGCAGTAAACTTGCGCAGGGCATCAGCTTTTGCAGAATATAATGTAAAATACTTTTTCTGTAAGGCATCTCGAGAATTTATTGCATGTCTTTCATCCATAATTTGTATGTTAGTGACGCGTTGACGTAAAGTGGCCAAATATTCATCTTTTTCATCCTGAAAAGTAAGTTGGTTGGAATACTGAAAAGACGCCTCCATGTGAGTAGGATTTAGAGGATCATATACAAGGTCTTCATTGTCAGGAGCAAGTGGAGGATAATTACCACGTTTTCTCCGTTTAATGACTAATGCTTGTTCTTTATTGAAATGTTGGCCTAAACCATTAGGTGTATTGTTTATAGATCGATCGGACAAGACAGAAGAAGAATCAAGAGTATTCAATTGCTGTTGATCAGAGTGTTGTACGTCATCTGTTATTGAATCATTGTCCAAACTTTGAACATTTTCGTGACCTGATTCTTCATTGGATCTGGCTGAGTCCGATAATAAAGTCGAGATGGCCATTGCATCTCCTCCTCTTCGCTATTTGAATAGTTAGAACACATTATACATAAAGCTAAAAATATATAAAATCTCAGTTTTAACTTACTCTCGATGGAACCTCCATGGTAATACTTAAGAAGTTTATCTCCAAATTGTGTGATGTAAAACAAATTTCTAAGATCTTTTTATTTATTGACTTTTTTTTTATTGTAAATGTATTAAATCAAATACCTTTTTTTTAATATTATCTCAAAAAGTAGGTCTTTATAAATATAACACCGACTGTTGCTTTGTGATTAACTTTTGCAAATATTGCTAGATTGAGAGAGGTGTAAATAAGATAAATGAAAAAAAAAAAAAAAAATTAAAAAAATTAGAAGATAGTTGCAAAACAAAACCAAAAAATAAAATTATGTAGTTGTGCCATTGGAGGGTGTGAATTTTCGTTTTATTTTAACTCTTACTCATGTATTTGTTTTATTTGTTGTTGTTTCTATATTTTTCAGGTTTTGATGAAGCTGAGATAACATTTAGTTTTAGAAAAACCACATGTTTACGTAATTGTATATAATCATCACATAATCAATTAATACAGTTCTTGAAGCTTTTTACTAGCATCTTAAAATCCAATATCCGACTTTCACCAATTTTCTGAACTGGCCGCCAGAACCCAATGCTACAACAATAAGGGATAATGTCACAGAATGATCACAACAATTCACCTTCAGTTGGACATACTGATTATGATGTAGATGACTTACCAATTCATACATCTGATTCTGAATCTTATAATGAAGAAGAAGAAGTCATATCTTCTTTTTATACCAATGAGCCGAGTATTCAATCAAAACAAAGTTTTGTCTCATTTTTGAAATCTCTTTTCCCGCAAAGTTTGAAAAAAAAAATTTCAAAAAATTTCTCATCGAAGACCGTTAATATTTCTCGTCATCACTCATTTCAACCATTACTTATTCATACTAATGACAATGAAGATTCATCTGTTGACCATAACACAAACGAGTATGATATGCTTAATTTCTCTAGTCGTACAGAAACTTATCAAAATCAGCCACGCAGAGTTTTTCAAGATGATGACAGATCAATAGCCTATGAGGATATGACTGCAATTGACTGGCAATATGAGTACACTAAAGAACGAATGCGTCAAGAAAAGTTAGAAAGCACGCCTGGTGTTTATGGCAAATTAGTGTGGCTTTTGGATGTGAGTCACACATGGATAGTATTAATTTTGACTGGAGCCATGACAGCAATTGTTGCCGCATATATTGATATAGTTTCTAGATGGCTTGCTGATATAAAATTTGGATATTGCTCTGATGCATTCTATTTACCTAAAGATTTTTGTTGTTCAGGAATCGATCAAGTGGATAGATGTGAAAAATGGATCACTTGGGAAAAATCATTTCATATTGAGAACAACGTTGTTGGCAGCTATGCTACAGCTTATTTTTTTTACATTTTATTTGCAATTTTTTTTGCTGCAGCCGCTTGTATTTTGGTAATGTTTTATGCTCCTCATTCTCGTTTTTCCGGGATTGCAGAGATTAAGACAATTCTATCTGGCTTCATTATTAGAGATCTTCTTGGATTGAAGACTCTTATATTTAAAGCCACTGGTCTTATACTGGTTGTTGGGGCTGGTTTATGGGTTGGAAAAGAGGGACCTCTAGTTCATGTTGCTTGTTGTTGCGCAAATGTTATCACTTTTGCTTTTCCCCAGCTATATCACAATGAAGCACTCAAGCGAGAAATACTATCTGCAGCTGCTTCGGCAGGTATTTCTGTTGCATTTGGATCACCAATTGGTGGTGTTTTATTTTCATTAGAGCAAATGTCCTATTATTTTCCCGAGAGAACTCTTTGGAATTCGTTTGTTGCGGCTATGGTTGCTGCAGTAACCCTTCAATTCATAAACCCGTTTCGATCAGGCAATTTAGTTCTTTTTCAAGTTATATATGATAGACTCTGGCATAGATTTGAGCTAGTTCCATTTGCAGTGATAGGTGTTTTGGGTGGGATTTACGGGGCCCTTTTTACAAGCCTGAACCTAAGAATTGCTAATTGGAGACGGAAAAGCAAATTCATATCCTCAAAACCGCTGTTAGAGGTTGTTTTAGTAGGACTAATTACCGGTTTAGTTACTTATCCAATTGTTTATACCCGAATTCCTGCCTCTCTCTCACTTTCACATATGTTTCAGGAGTGCTCAAATAATGTACCGGGTCATTTATGTGATGATTCTTATTGGAAATCTTCTTCTATAGTGTTATTTATTGCTGGAATTCAAGGGTTTTTTTTGACAGCATATACCTTTGGGATAAATATACCGGCTGGGATCATCATGCCATCGATGCTTAACGGTGCTCTGATGGGCAGAGCTATTGGAATTATTATGAATACATGGCAAAAAAATCATTCAAAATTTGTCTTATTTGAGTCGTGCCCACCAGATGGTCCTTGTATTACTCCTGGAGTATATGCACTGGTGGGGGCTGCTTCCACACTTTGTGGTGTTACCCATCTTACAGTATCTACTGTTGTGATTATGTTTGAACTTACAGGAGCTTTGACTTATGTAATTCCGATTATGACTGGGGTCATGGTTTCCAAATGGGTATCTGATTACTTTAACCACAAAGGAATTTATGAGAGCTGGATAAGATTTAGTGAGTATCCATTTCTTGATAATCACGATGATCAACCCATTCCAGACGTGACTGTGGAGAGTATTATGACTAAGGTTGAAGACCTAACACTCATACCAGCTGACAGCTCTACAGTTGGATCATTAAAGCAAATGTTGGAATTCAATTCGTCTCAAGGATTCCCAATTACCAAATCTGTTGACGATATGACACTTGTCGGCTACATAACTAGGGCCGAACTAAAACATGCTATTGCTGACCTACCTCTACATATTTCTAATGATATTCCCTGTTCATTTTTTAAGCCTCTGGAAAATAGACAGTCTTCTACTTTTGGTCAATCTCATGAATATACAGATCATGGAAACGACTCAATATATGATTTTGTTTCATCAGTGGATCAGTCCTCGTCACTTTATAATTTACAACATGACAATAATACATCACCTATTTCTTTATACAAATACACAGAACATGCGCCAATTACTCTTTCTTACTTAAGTCGCCTTCAGTTAGCAGCATCACTGTTTCAAAAGCTTGGGCTACGATTTATTCTATTTACTTATAAAGGCCAGCTGAAAGGCCTTTTGACAAGAAAAGATGTATGGCAGCTATTAAACTCATTTGATACAGAAGCTGAAAATATTGATACTTTAAGTGAATCCTCTCGTAATGCACGTGGAAGGTTACTGAATACAATATCTTTTTCTATGCGAGGATTGGGCAATGATGGTTTTGCAAATATGTCATCAAATATACGCAACAGATAAGCTATCATAAAAGCTATATCGAGCAATACATAGTTTTTATTTAATGAAGATAGATATATAACACTACTTGAGAGTGAAGCCCTGTAATTAGTTGCTTTTAGACTTACAAAACGGGATATCCTCTTCAGAATAGCCTTTCCATGCAAGATTTAAAGCGTTAACTATGTCATTAACGTTGAGACATTGGTTTTTTTGGGTGCGCATGCGAAGTAGTTCGCCTGATAGAGGGTCGTATCCGTAAATTGATGAAATCAGTTTTGTCATAGTTTTTTTCATTGAGTCCAAATCAATATCAAGTTCATATTTTTTTTGAATTTCTTTCAAACACATTAATATAAGCCATGGTTTTTTTGGAGCTTTAGAAAACCCAATGTATATTATTTTCTCAATTATACGTGGGGTAAAAATTTCAGACAAAAAAATTACCGGCCTATTAAATGATTGAAAATCATTAGAGGGAGGATAAAATTTTGGAATAGCTTTGACAAACATTACAAATTCATCAAAATTCATGGACAGAGACGAATCTTGTATTGCGCTAAGGATTGATAGGATATTTCGTTTTGTCAATTGATATCTTACAACATTGCTTCCATTGAGTGTCAGTCTGAATCCCATATGCAAAATTTCTAATATCTCTTCCATTGGATGAGGTTGGCAATAAACATTTTTGGCAGCTAGCTTTTTTTGCCTGCGTAAGAGTAATTTTGTTCGTCCGAAAAACAATATTCTGAAAAAAATAAAAGTAAAATCTTTTGAGTTTATAATAGAATTTGATAGTTCTATTTGTGATATCGATTTATGAAGATTACCCAAATCCTCATTATTTATTGTTTCATTTAGTTTTGATTTTAAAGTCAATTCTATAAGTTTCATTCCATGAAAGCTTTGATATGATTTTGCCTTAAGATAATATTTCCATGCAACCGATTTAATTTCTGAAGAGTTTGATGGCTTAAATATAAACTGTGTACAAAAATGAATGATTTTCGAAAATGCGTTGTTCTCAAATAGTCCTGTTAAATAACCCCTAAGTATTGGTGTTGTAGAATATAAAATATTATTTTCCATTTGCTTGGATACATCTCGTTCATCAGTTCGTATCAAAAGACGAATCAAATTTCCATATATATCTAAAAAGTATTTGTGATCAGTTTTGCTGCTGTTAATCTCTGTCTGAAATATTAAATTTAAATTTTTGTAATCGTTTGGTAATAACTGCTTGTTAAAAACTATTGAATAAGTTTCGTAAAAATGATCTAAGGAGTTCGCTGTTGCAAGACACAGCATTTTAAGATAAGGTGATAGTTGAATATTATGTTTTCTAAAGTATGATAGGTATTTGTCCCGCTCATGAAATCGAATCACATATGACCAAAATTGTGTTTCAATTTGATTCCACATTTGGTTGGATTCTACATTAGAGAATGATTTGAACGCACGAAAAAAATTTGCCGTAATTTCAAACCCTATATCTTTAGGATACTTGGATGTGATCTTGACAAATTTCTTTATAATTCCAGATTTTTCGATTTCAAAAGCTGTAACGTCTCTTCTTTTTGACAGTCTTATAACTTGCTTGTAAAGAAAAGAAGATTGTAGATATCGATACACATTTGTTCTCAATGATAAAGTTGTAAAGTGGTATTGCTCTCTTTCGGACATAGGTAGGTCTCCATTAAGAATAAGTAAATATAAATAATAAGAAGACAAATCCTTGTCAATAGAATCATTTAGATATATCCAAGTAACCAAAAATGAAAATATATTTCTTTTTAGCTTTGTTGACTGAAGTTTGTGTATGTTAAATAATGCATTTATTGTTTGAACTGAATTTTTTTGACCTTTTAAGCTGACCTGCGAAAGAAAGCTGCAAGTAAATTTGATCCACTCAGTGTCATTGAATATAAGATAAATTTTAAAATCACTCTTATAGAAGATGTTATGAATAAAAGTTGAATGAGAAGAATCAAAGTTTACAAGAGAATGCGAAATGGATAAAAAGTAAACTTTTTTACACAAATCCTGAAATTGTGTGTTTGTTAAAAACTTTTTAAAAGATAATAATTCAGATGATAAATCTTGCTGTACCCTTGAATCATAAGGGTTGGATATAAACGAGTCTAACGTTGAATTGAATTTATGATTCGCTTCTACTATAGAGTAAGTCTGATCATTTTTATATAGTCCTTGACTGGCAAAGTTTGAATAGAAATCGATGTTTAATGGTGTGTTGAGTTCATGAGATTTTTTTTGAAAAAATATGGCTGAAGTAGAAAAACTGGAGCGAATATACAATATACTGGTGGAATTGGGTGTGAATTGATAAAACCTGGACTTTGCAAGTATCAAATGATTCAGACATTTAAATCTTTTTTTCATTCCTGCCTTTGTAAGCTGCACTAAGCAGTTATAACTATGAATATGAATTAAGTTTGATTTTTTTCGCTTCCAGAATTCTTTTTACACAGGGGTTGAAAAAAAAAAGTATCCATTATATGGATGACATAATAGTTGCATAATAAAAAAATCTCAACAAGACAGAATGTATAGTTTTTGTGATTACATAATTTACAAAATTATGATTCTCCTGTTTTTTAATTAGGCTTAAGACTTTCTTTTATTCATCATCAATATAGTCACAGATGAGCAACATGTCAAACAACAGATATTCAATAGATAATCCTATACTGGATAACGACGAAATTGAAGAAGATATTGTTCTGGGGAGCTTTAACCCTACCCCTCAAGATAGGGACTTGCTTAGAGCTGACGAAGCCGTCCTTGATCACATTCAAAAGCAAGGACATGGATTTAAATCATCAAAATTGTTCAACGGAAAAAGTTTTTTGAAGAAATATAAGAAATTAGCTTCTGAATCATCTTCGTCAAGAAAGAAGGTTGGATTTGCTTCAGGGTCAAGTGATCCTGGAAACAAAGGGTATTTGAAATTAGATAACAACTCAGCATATACTACAAATGACAGCATGAATAATAGCCGCAATGACTCCGATTCTGATGATTATCAAAGTGACATTGAGATTGAAATACGGGAAGGTCTTTCTCGAAGCGAACTACGAAAACGTACTAAAAAATTGCACGGAATATTATTGTTATTTATCGGCTTTATCGGCTTGTGGTTTTTTTATAACGAAGTCTTTACCCATTATCATATTCCTGGAAAGTCTTCAATACCTCATAGATCTCCAAAAAAATCGATGATTTTAAGTAATGGAACTCATGGCTTTCACCCAACAACACTTGTTGTTTCTTTAGATGGATTCCATCCCCATTATGTTAGCCCTGAGCTAACACCAAATCTTCATTTGCTTATGACTCAAAACTCAGGAGCACCTTATATGATTCCATCATTCCCTTCATCAACTTTTCCAAATCATTGGACAATGGTAACAGGCCTTTATCCATCCAACCATGGTATTATTGGAAATACTTTTTGGGATGAAAAGTTGAATAAGCAATTTTTCAACACTAAGCCCGGTCAAAGTTTGGATCGTGTATGGTGGGGAGGACAGCCAATTTGGCAGACCGCTTCCAAACAGGGATTAAAAACAGCAGTACACATGTGGCCAGGGAGTGAAGTTGATTGGAGCGATTGTGATTTATTTGAATACGATAAGTTTAACGGAAGTGAAATTTTGGAAAGAAAATCAAAGCGTATATTTGAATGGCTTGATCGAAATTTTGACCAACGACCCGAATTGATACTTTCATATGTTCCTAATGTGGATTCTGTTGGTCACGCTAACGGAATATCTGGTAAAAAGCTACAAGAGACTTTAAAGCATGTTGATAGTTTAATAGGTGATATCATCAATGGACTTGATTCCCGCAATCTAACTGAAATCGTCAATCTAGTTATAGTTTCTGATCACGGTATGGCACCCACATCTAATGATAGACTTATCTATTTAGATGACTTAGTGGAAACCAATAATATTGAGCATATTGATGGTTGGCCATTGATTGGTTTACGCCCTATACCTTCTTTAAATCTTCAAGCGCTTTATAGAAATCTGAAAGAAGCCCAAGCACAGTTTGGTAAAGGGAAATGGGATGTTTATCTGCGTGAAGATATTCCCGAAGAATATCACTTTGCTGGGAAGAATTTCAACAAATACAAACATAGAATTGCACCATTATGGCTTATACCCAAGGTTGGATATGTGTTTACCACAAAAGAACAAATGAAAAAGTTGAATGGTGAATATCGTCCACATGGAATTCATGGGTACAACAACACAGAAGTGTTGATGAGAGCCTTGTTTTTAGCTAGAGGCCCTTATTTTGCAAATGACTTTTTTTGTCCATTTCCAAACACAGGTCTTTATAATATACTGTGTGACACGTTAGGAATAAAACCTTCAAAAACAGATGGTCCTCCTTTATCTCAGCTACTTCAGTTACTTCCTTCTAATTGGACAGATCCGACCTCCTATCCGGATGTTGATTTTAAAACTGATGTACTGGATGTCAATTCGACATACGACTATCTTTTTGGACAAGACGATCCATCCGGCTCTAATATCAGCGCTGATTTGAAAGAAACTAAGGAATCTTATGATGATGCCAAGAAGCAGGAATCCAATAAGACATCTATTGCTAACATAGAATCAGACAAAAACAGTTCTGTTTCGGCTATAGCTTCAACGGCTGGATCATCAACTCTGTCTGAGGGTTCAAAGTCTTCTAATACCTCTGTAGTTGATCAGCCTTCAACTAATAGTACCTCTCAATTAGGTTCTGTATGGGCTGAATGGTATGATTATGTTGCAGAAAAGGCTCAAAAAGCTGGGAATTGGATTGGAGAAAAAATAAAACAAACTTTACAAAAAGAGGGAAAAAATAACCAAGAGCACAATGAAAAGTTTTAGTTTTAAGCAAAATATATTACTAGGCAATGGATTTTTGTATTTATTTTACTTTAGATAATCACTTAATATGTACAAATCATGAAAAAAAAAAAAAAAAAAAAAAAA
>CBXB010000031.1:27227-44502 GCA_000817185.1 Magnusiomyces clavatus CNRMA 12.647
AAAAAAAAAAAAAAAAAAAAAAAAGGAATTAAGTGTATTCTTATTCATCAGTCATGTCTTGTTTCAATTTCAAAGTTCTTGAGTATCGATCAAATGTTTCTTTTATCTCATTTGTACTGCCGTGAGTTGGATCTACAGATATCGTCTTTCCATCATCTATTTATATGTTGGTTAAATAATCTTACTCTGTAAATATCATAAAAACAAAAATAACTTACTATAAGTAACTGCAATAATCGAGCTTTCTGCTGAAGATGGACTCAATATTTTTTGGTTTACTTCAATAGAGTTTCGTTGTAAAGGTGGGATATTTGAAAGAAAAACTCTTGCAGGTTTAGCTTTTAAAAAGTATTTAAAAAAATACAAAAATTAGTAAAAAAAAACTTTATCAAACATATAGTGCGTTCCAAAATGCAAACATACAAGCTGAATTTAATGGGTTGAATGCAACTGATACTTTAGAAAAAAACTTTGTAATCATTTTTGTGTCTGATTGCTCAATGTGCTCTTTTCATATAAGTATGGAAATATTTGGTGGGTTTGAAATTTTACGTTTTGCATATTTATTTATTTTTTCTTTTTTGTTACATTTTTGTAACACTAGTTTGATTCACAATCTTAGTTGCAAACCTATTACCCTAAAAAAAAACTCGACATAATCAAATGTCTCGCAACAATAGCATTCTAAATGTGACAGAAAATAAAGATCGTAATGTTTTAATTCCAGATGATGAAAACAACATTGTGAACTATCGATTACAGAGCTCCCAGTTTGGTGCATCATCTCTATCAGCCACTGCTCTCCTATCAAAGCATACTAAGTCTTATCTGTTAAATGAGATAATAGAACAAACACAGTCCGAAATTAACTCTTCCAAAGTCATTTTGAAGTTGAAACCAATAGGAGCAACTCCCCTTCTCAAACAAAATGTATATAGAATATCTGGAAATCAAAATTTTGGCACGCTTGTTAAATATATAAGAAAGCAATTAAGATGTCCACCATCTCAGCAAATATTTTGCTACATAAACAATTCATTTGCTCCTCCGCTTGACGAGCCTATTATAAATTTATACAACAATTTTCAAATAGAAGGTAATCTGATGGTTTCTTATTGTTATACTGTGGCATTCGGTTAAAATTATTTAACACAGTAATATCTTGTAGTCAATTATTTTCTATGTACGATTTATAACTTTCTCTTCTAATAAACTATTATTTTATAATAAAAAAACTCATAGTTCGTCGTGACGCTTAGCAACAAAAAATCCATTGGGCATTTTTTTTCTGTTTTGTCTGTTTGTACCGTTTGAGCAAGCTATTAAAAACTTCGTAACAGTCTCGCTATCGACCTCTGTGTTGGCGGGGAAGTTAATAATGTAGTTCTCTCTACCATTAATGTATACCACTGCTGGAGGATGATCCCAGTTATCACTAGGCTTCATTTCTCCTAATCCTAACTTATTGAGATTTTCATATTTTGATTTATTATCTTGAACTTTCCATGGACTAGGATAATATGGCTTTAACCCAAAAATTCGTGCCATGTACGCAACCTCGTCATCGCCACTAGTATCGTCTTCCGATATATCAATCATATGAATCCAATTTATTGAGTCGTGACCACCTCTAAATGATGTTGGAAGATGCTTTTCAACTTGGTTGAATGTTCTCATTCCGCTAATCTGACCATTCACACTTAGAACAGCTAGGAGACAAGGCTTACTATCTGGTTGGAAACAATAGCTTCTTAAATCATCAGTTGTATATATTCTGTTAGCATAAAGCTTGGTACTTTTTCCGATACGAGGACCTGCTGTAGATACGCCAGTAATACCTGGTGCTATAATTGATGTGCTTTCATCCTGAAAGAGTGAGGGTGTAGATACAACTTCAGGTTTTTCTTCGGTTTTTTCGATAGCCCCTGTTGACGGAGCTACTGAAATAGGAGGCTTTCTTTCAGTTTTGTTTTCCTTTTCCTTTTTTGATCTGCTGCTAACAGATGAAGATTTGGAAGCACTAGATTTTTGCAATTGTTTCTGATTTTTCATAACTGTTGATCTCTTAACATTGTCCTTATCATGACGTTTATGCTGAAAATTATTATTCTTTGCAGAAACTCGGCCAGTTAGTAAATCAGTAGGGCTTAAGTATTTTGAAATGAATTTGGAAATCAATTCTTTCTTCATAGCACCTTCATAAAAAATAGGATTTTCAGAATCTCCAGCCTCATAAATGGCTAATAATGACAACTTTCGGTTTGGTTCTTTATTGTAGTTTAACGTTTTAAATGCATCTGCTTGATTTCTAAAAGGAATAAAGCCAAATACGGGATTAAGAGATGGATCAGTTGAATTTCTAAAATAGTCAATCGAAAGAGATTTGAAAGCAGGTGGAACATTGTTTCCAGTACTTGAAGATCCTGCGATCAATAAAACTCTTGGATGTTTCACAAATTTTTCGTTAAACTTCTTCACAGAATTGACGACCTTTGCATGAGATGGCAATCTATAATTTACAACATCTATGATTGCTTTTGCTGTTCGAGCACCATTATAATCATCGAGAAACTTACTTTTTCTGGATAGTACTTTCTTCTTGTCGGATGTAGAAATATATGAAGGACCAAAGATTTTTATGGTTGGAAAACCTCTTACGCCATATTGTGAGCAAAGTTGTTTGTTATTTGAATCATCACAGTCTATGGCCGCTAAATTCGCTAGTCCTTTTAGCGATTTTGCTGCCTTAATATATTCTGGTTTTAAATTTTGACAATGGCCACACCATGGAGCATAGAACTCCACAATAGTTAAATGTTGGGTGTCGAGAACTCGAGACTTAAAATTTTGTGAGTTAAGCTCTAGAACGGGTGAATTTTTATAGAATGATGCGGATGCTAAAGCGATAAGAAAAAACAAATTCAAAACTGCATAAAACATTTTAGTAAAAATCATCGTTGGTAAAGAGGCGCTCGATTGTGCAAAGTTTGAATTCTATGAATTATGTTGAAAAGACAAATTAAGAAGCAAAAATTTATTTTCAAGTTTTGAACAACTTGTTCATAACAAAGCATACAGGCAGAATATATTTACCACAACAAAGAACATTTTATATTGCCACCATAGTGCATCCCCACGTACCCTCAGAAAGTGATCTAATGAGTTGAAAAATGTATATTGAAAATATTTATTAGATTATATATATGTCATTTATATATTATAGCATAATGAGAGAATTAAGTCCTTAAAGTTTTCCTTTTTGAACAAGGGTTTGCTCTTTCGATTTTAGGGTTTCCAATTCATTCTTGATCCATTTGTATTTTGCAAGTTCTCTCTTACCTAACTGAAACAAGTGAACCTCATCAGGTCCATCAGCAATTCTTAAGGTACGGTTAGAAGCCCAGGCGTAAGCAAGTGGAGTATCTTGTGAGATGCCCTCAGCTCCGAAGGCTTGAATAGCTCTGTCCATAACGGCCAATGCAACATTTGGTGCAGTGATTTTAGCCTTAGCAATATCTAAAAGAGCAGCCTTAGGTCCGTGTACATCCATTTTATGCGCAGCAGCCATAATCAAGAGTCTAGCATAGTCTAGCTCAATACGGGATTTAGCAATATTTGCATTAATAGTGCCATGATCTTTAAGAACTTTGCCGAAAGTTTTGCGATTTTCATCGCTTACCCTGTAAATCATCCAGCGAAGAGCTTGTTCAGCAGCACCAATGGTACGCATACAATGGTGAATTCTACCTGGTCCTAATCTTCCTTGAATAATTTCAAATCCCCTTCCTTCTCCTAAAATAATATTTTTGCGAGGAACTCTACAATCTTTAAATTCGATTTCGCAATGGCCATGCGGAGCGTCATCATATCCGTAAACTTTCATTGGTCTAATTACTTTTGAGCCGGGATGATTTGCAGGAACGATAATAACAGACTGTTGAAGATGTGGATTATCAGAGATATTTTTACCGTCTTTAGTTTTCATTTTCCCCATAACAAGCCAAACTTTGCAACGCGGATCACCGGCACCTGAGGCCCACCATTTGACTCCATTCAGGACATACTCATCAGTAGCATCATCAACAGTGATTTGAAGTTGAATGTTTGTTGCGTCAGAGGAAGCAACAAATCTTTCGGTCATACAGAATGCAGATCTGATCTCACCTTTCAGCAAAGGCTTTAACCATTTTTCTTTTTGTTCTTCGTTTCCATATTTTGCAAAGACTTCCATGTTTCCAGTATCTGGCGCTGCACAGTTCATTGCTTCTGGCGCGGTGTGACAACGTCCCATTTGTTCACACATAAGGCCGTATTCGAGGTTTGTGAAGCCTGCTCCTTCGTTATAATAAGATGGCAAGAACAAGTTCCAAAGGCCCTTTTTTTTTGCTTTTTCTTTTAATTCTTCAATAATGGGAGGAACGTATTTCCAACGGTCAGCTCCAACCTGAATTTGCTCATGGTATAATCTATCAGCTGGAATACATTCTTCTTCAACAAATTGCTTCACTTTTTCAATGTATTCCAATCCTCTCTTAGAAAGAAGAGGTTTGACGAGTTCGGGAATTTCGGATGACATTATATCAAGATACTTGTAGTACACGTTGTTATTTATTTGAAATACTTTGATGATAATTGATTTAAATAGCAGAAAAAAAGCTAATATTTATACGATTTTTGAAATTTATTATTGTGGGGGGTTAAAATGTAGTAATTCCGAGGCATAGTATAACAAATTATATATTACAAATATTGAGGGGTGAAAGTAAATAAAGCCTACAAAATCTGCCAATCATCATACATAATGAAAAAATCAGCACATACTATCAATTAGTTTTGTAATTACGTTTTGTAAAATATATTTTATAGATTGAATCCAGGAATTCCTGGAATGCCAGAGTTACCCGAGGATGATTCCGATTTGGAAGTAGGTGTATGTTGAGTCTCAGGAAGCAATGACCTATCCAATCCATCTTCTATTGTTTGTGATTGATTATTGTTGTACTTTCGATAAGAGCCTGAACCAGAATTTATTCCTTCCATACCATTAGTATCATCTGGAGCAGTGTGATACCAATCTGTAAAAGAATTTTTATCTCCTGGTCTCGCCCTTGCCCATATTCTTGTTGTTTTGTCGTTCGAACCGGATGCTAATAAATGTCCTAATGGATGATAATCTAAAGACCATACTGAGCCCGGTTGGTCATGTGCTCTCACTATTTCTCCTGCAGGCATCAACCCGACCGTATTTTCAGGAAGTGGGGTGTCAAGTAAAAAATGGCAAATTGAGCCAAGTTGTGTTCCTGTCGTCAAAAGATTAGGATTTACTGGGTGCCAAGCTAATGAGCATACATCTGAATTATGGCCTCGTAAGACAGCCATATCAGTCATTGTTCGCAAATCCAATATCCTTACTGTTTGATCTCTAGAACCAGAAGCAAGAAGATTTTGTCCTCCGATTTTCTGAAACCTAGTTCTGGTGATTGTATTTTTGAATCCATGAAAAGTTGATATGATACACCGAGGCCCAGAAATTCGAGGATCCCAAAGTTTCACAAGATTATCTTTCGAGCCGCTGGCTATTAATCCTAAAGTTGGATGCCAATCCGCACATTTTACATCCCAATTATGACCAGAAAGTGTTCTTTCTTCTGACGCATCATTAAAATTCCATATTTTCAATGTTGAATCATCTGAAGCGGTTACAAATTTTGAGTCGTTAGGTGAAAAGGCTACATCTCTAACTACTTCAGAATGTGCTTGGATACTATTTAAATAGTTGAAGTTTGGTTGCCAAAACTTTACAGTGCCATTTCGATCTCCTGAAAGTAACCAGTCATCTGAATGAGAATGAGTTATTGCTCTGATAGCATCTTCATGGGCTTGCATAATAGATTCAAAGTTGAACGTCATTCCATTCCATAGTGTGAATTCGCCTGACATTGAGCCCGTTATAATGCGACGGCCTTCGGGTGTCCACTTTACAACAAAAATTGGGCATCGAATTTTGTTAATACTTGTATGAATAAATTTGGTTGGAATTGATGAAATAGCCTTATCACTGTAAGCTTGAGGTGGAAGTAAATTAACAATGTAGCTTGGTTCATTTTGAATGCGATAAATACTAGATCTTGATCCAAATTTTGTCAATCCAAGTTTTCTTTCCAAGATCAGTCTTGATATTGAATTTCCATGGTCAACCGTTCGTCGATGTGATGGCTTTCTAACATACTCCTCTTCCATTGATATCTTTCCATAAAGTGCTAAAACCTACTAGAAAACTGTGCTGGTGAAATTGGTGGTAGTACGATTAAAACTATTACATGTTTATCTTTTTAGCATTATCAATGCTTTTACCCATGTAGGGTAACAACTTAAAAATATAGTGAATAATACATCATAAAAAGGAGTTGACTAAAATCAAATGTATTTTAGATTTTCATTAAATATATTGATAAAATTTATAGTAGATAAGAAAATTGAATTAAGGTCTTATATTTCACACAATACAAATATCAATATTACTACAATGCATGATATTATTGATTTTCGTCATAAAGAAATTTCCAATCTTCAATTTCTTCAGCCATGCCTCGTAGTTTGTCTTTCATACCTAAAACTCCTGCAGATCCCATAAGAAGTCGCAAAGGTGGATTTTGACAGTGTCCAATCTCCCATATTATGCTCGCAACTTTGACAGTACTAGTTGCCAAAATTTTATCTAAATGATTGACAAATTGAATACCATATTCTGCGGGCGTGTCCGTGTATTGAGGACCTAATTCTCTCAATAAAAAATGTGAAGAAATTGGCGTCGACTTTAAATTATGAATCCCAGTTGTTCTAGCAACTCTAGCACTGTCATCTTCTTCGTTGCCACTTTTTGCGTAACCTGTTTCAATAATTGTAACTTTACATCCCAAATGCTCAACTTCAAAGGATAAACTCTCTAGCAACCCCTCGGCAGCCCATCTTGTTGCGCTATAAGGACCAAACCCCGGGGTACCTAATACACCCATAGAAGAAGTAAAGCTAATTATGTGGCCTGGAGTTGAAGTAATAGGTGCATTGGAGTTAACATTGTCTTTATATATACCTTTTTTTGCATCTTCATTCTGAACTTTGTCATTGGCGCTCATTCGTGCAGCATTTGTAAGATATGGTAAAACACCACGAATTGTGTGGAAAAGACCCATTAGATTTGTTTCAAACTGACCGCGAATCTCTGTATCAAATTGTTCTTCACATGCTCCCATAACTCCATATCCAAAGCAATTTACCACAACGTCTATTCTACCAAAAACTTGCAAGCATTTTTGAACAGCCCTATCTACACTTTCTCTTATTCTCACATCACATTTTACCCGGTAACATAAGTGCTTAAACTTTTCATCAATATAGATATAGCCAATTTCAGGTGCTGAACTATCAGGCTCTGGATTTATCACATTATTTTGAAATGAGCTATTTTCCCTTGGTGTCCTTGATGTATTTTGTGAAGATTCTGTATCTGTATTAGTATTTGATTGCTTAATATTGGATTCATCTAATGGGGAATCACAGTCAATATCAGCTTCATCTAACGCCGCAATAAATACTCTGTCTCTTCGAGCAATTGCTATTCGAGATATTTGTTTTCCTAACACTCCAGTTCCTCCGAAAAGTAGCCATACTAAAGGTCTGACTTGATTATCACGATAAGCTTTTGCTGATAATGCGCCACAGGTAACAGGTAACAATGAGTTTGGAATTTCTTGAGCAATAGAATCTGGAGTAAGGGTAATTCTCTGTCTATGTATGTTATTTCTCAACATTAGAAAATAAAAAATAATGTATGATGAATATTATGTTTTTTTGCTTCTATTATTTAAATGTAAAAAAAAAAAAAAAAAAAAAAAAAAAAAAAAAAAAAAAAAAAAAAAAAAAAGTGTATTAAAAAGAGAATAAATAGCAAATGTACATTGAGGGGAAAACTTTACATAAGCTTCTGCTAATTCTAATAGCCTATAGAATGCAACTAAAACATTTATCATTATTATATTGAGGGTCAAGTTAATATGAATTCTCAAATTCTCATCCACCTTTCATAATATTGCCATTAGAAAGCTTTTTTTGTATTCCTTCCACAAGTGTTTGAATGTAAAGCCGTGCTTGAGCTCTATCTTCTGAAACACAGCTTTCAGGTGTATATGGTGGATTGATCTGTACTTCATCCATCGCAACTATTGATTTTCCTTTCCAAACACATGGTACCCTAAAAATTACAATAGCAGAAAAATGAGACATAATTGTTAATAAAAAAATAAAAAAAAAAGGTAATTAAATGAAGTTCTCAAATCGTACACTTTTGATAGCTGATCAAATATTTCTTGTGCTTCTTTAGAAACTCCAACACCAATTTTAGCACGATTTTTTAATTCAGTTTGAACAGCATTGTAAGCTTTAGCTGGTATAACCGAAACGTTTACTTTGGATATAGAAGGTGAAAACTTTGAAAAAATATCTCTATATGGTGTTCCCGCCACAATGCTGGCTGAAGATGGCGATGCCACTTTTTTAGGTTTGCTTAATACAGTTATGTCACGTACAAACGACGTTTTGATGATTCGATAGTTAGGAGATAGTTTTGCTTTTTCAGTATTTGTTACATTTTTTTCTAAGCCGTCCGTCTCTTCAATCAGTGCAATTGTGTTGGTGGTTTGGCAAAAAGCATAGACAGTTCCAATTATGGTGTTGTCAAGAAGAGTTGTAATTTGGACCTTCAATCCGAGCACCCAATCAATAGTTCCTTCACTCATTAGATTGTAGATTTTTATTTCTTCTTCTGGAGTTTCTCTTAACTAGCTCAGGTCACTATTTCATATATAGAGTTGTAAAACTCATGAAATTTATTTATACTTGATTGGAATTAAGAATGAGTATAAATAAAACTAAGCTTAATTTGAACTATAGATTTTTTAAGCTCCTTGTCAACGTTGTCAATACTTGAATGAAAAAAAGCAAATAGAAAGTTGTATGGGTTGTGCTGCTATTGAAGATTAGGCTCAAATATTACCCTACTCTTAGTGTTACGTAATTTGGATATTTACCCTTGCCCAGTGATTTGTTTTCTGATTATCTCCTTTCCATATACAATCTATATTTATGAGTTCATGTTACAATCACCAAAAGTATTCACCTAGACTAAGACATATAAAAGTTACTTTTTTTTACATATCTTCATTGAATAATTAAGTTATATTTTATTTATTTTATTGATGTCTGACAACTTAAATGGCGAATCAACAGCAAATTACGACAGTTTGACAAACAATACACGATGCAAAGCCGTATTGGAAACAGATCAAAATATGAATGAGCTAAAACAAGACTCTGAACTTTGTGACTCAATTGCCTCCGAAAATCCTTCAATAAACACCACAAGTGCCTTAACTTCCATAAATAATGACACTATAAATGATTTCATAGATGAGCCTCCTCAGCATGATGATGCTGAATTTTCAAATTTAAATCAAGGCGACTCTCCAAGTCATATAGTAAATTTCCCCAATGGTAAATCTTCTAGTTCGTTTCCTGATCTATCCGCTTCTGATGACAAACTTTTTCCTGAATCGTTAGAGGACGACTCAAGGCCCAGAAACATATCACCACCTAAACCTTCCAAATCTCAAGAACGTCGTAACAGAGCGGAAGAAATAAACTGTGATAATAAGAATTTTAAGCCAGTTCCAAAATTTAATTATGAATACAAAGACATTGAAGATTTTCAAACTGAACTTGAAGAATGGTTTCTCTATGAAGATAATTCTTTGTTTGTGGATTTAAGGCAGCATTATCTTAACGAACATAAAATGGATTTTTCCCTATTGTCACATTCCCAACAGGTTCAGTTAGTTCGTAATTTGATAAGCAATCTGGACTCATCTAGCAAATCTACAAGAACTAATTCAATATTCAATATTGCATATATATCCCTTGGGTCGTACGATTCTATTGAGTCAACAGCTGATCATATTGCAAAAATAAAAAAACATACTTTAATTTTATGGGAATGCGGAATCTTACAACCGCTTTTTAAATTGATAGTTGAGGATATTAATACCAAGATTCCAGAAGATTTATATCAAATGAGTGCCTCTAACAAAGAATTTGAAAATTTTGAGACAGAACCTAATCAAAATGAGTCAGATTTTGTCCAAAGAGATTTTTTCAATTTTAATCATAATGAAAAAAATAATGGTGAACTAACCAAAGAAGACTTGGATCATGAATTGTTTATTCTTTTAACGATATTCTATTTTATTATTGAGTCTAACAGATCTAACGTAAACTTTTCTCTTTCGCTAAATGAATTGAATCCCTCAGTCTTGCTATTTTTTGTCAAGGCGGTTGGACGACTAAGATGGGGACTTTCAGGAAACTTGCCGCTCAGACCAATTTTTTTGGTTTTTTGGAAATGCATTGTTTGTTTGTTTGGAGATGAAGGTAGACTGAAAAAAGTAAAAAGATACATGCGCAAGAAATTGGGTCTTTCAGAGGAATTCAATAGTGATGCTGTGACAGCCTCTCCCTTGGACTATCATGCTTTTCGTCAAGACATTTTGTCAAGATACCCTTCTTATATTCCTCCAATTTCCCCCGTGCCAAAAAATCTAGAAAACTCACGAAGTGTTTCTCACTTCATTGAGATTCCACGACCGGTTATATCTCAACCATCCAATAATGCTCTTCCAACGCCAACGGTTCACATAGCTACACCTGCACCATCTCCTCCTGCATCTCCAGCCGTTCCTGGTCAAAAAGTAAGAAAATCTGTTTTTATGACAAACCAAAGTTTTCCTTTTATTCATCCAACAGATGACAACGTTCCTTTAAGTATAATTGAAGCGAGCGAACTCTTTAGCTCGCGTGTTCATACTACTCCTGCAATGGTTCAACTTTGGACTGAAAGAGATAAATTTATGCAACAAGAGAGAGGTTGGGTTCCTCCGCCTTGTGAAAATAAAAAGTTTGAATCCAGTTCAGAGGAAGAAACTATATTGGAAAGAATAGATAGGTTTTACATTGACGCTATGCCTTATCTAAACTCATTTATTTTGGTTATTTTAAAATTTTTATTGGCTAATGCATCATTTTCTTCATCAGAAAATCACATTGACACCTACTTATCAACTCATGATTTTCCTGGGACCACCTCACGAGCTAAAGAGATTGGTCTTAAAGCTGTTTCCGCTTCCTTAATGGTAATGGCAAACTGGTTTAAAGCTTCTCATATTTGCAAATTTGAATTTCTTAGTACTCTGCTTTTCGATTCAAGATATTATCTTTTAGTTTTCAAGTATTTTTATTCTCACAGCCCTTTAGAGAAAGCAATCCAAATATTAGATTCACCTGTTGATGGAATGTTTCATACTTGTCGTAACCTTTCAAGAAAATGGAAATCAACCAACTCAGACATTTCTCATCAACAATCATTATCACTTCAGGAGGCGCAATTTTGCCAGGAAATAAACGTTTATTCTCGTCGCTATTTTTTTACCACAATTACCCTTTTACGGCTTCTTCGTAAAATAATCTGCAAAAAAACCCAAAGAATTATAGTTGTAGCGGAATTACCACCTCAGACTCTAAAAAAGGCTCTAACAATATATCAGCAAGATATCTGGGAAATTGTTCTAGAGATTTTTAAAGAACAGGTGCCTTTCAATGGACGAAAGTGGCGCTCCAACAATATGGATTTAGTTTCTGCGATCTATCTGCATTGCAAGGCAAAACTAAGAGATGAATGGCTGGTTGGAGGCGATGTAAATGCTGAAGTTGATGATGCTCAACCCCAAGAAATTGCAATAAGAGCGCTTGTTGAGTTCTATAATGAGAGGATTAAAAAATTAGATGCCTATAAGCTTTCAGTTGAATCTGGAAATGATAACTTAGAGTACAAAGAAGAGGCTCCTCCTGACTTCTTTTCTTTAGAATTAGATGCACTTGCAATTGACTCTACATGAGTGTAATGGTTTAGCAGAATATTAGGTTTGATATCAAATTATAGTATTTATTCGTGGTTTATATACGTCAATAACATCGACTTGACCTTACAAGCTTTAAAATTTTAATTAATAGAACAAGAACCACTAAAAAAGTCGATGGCACTAATGTAGATTGGTTTTGAAAATTGTTATAGGGACTACTAGAAAAAATTATATATGTATTTTAAATTTTACAAAAAAAACAAAGATTTCACTTTAGATTTATTTGTGTAACTTATGACATAAACTTATTACATTCCATTAAGCTGCTTTTTTTTTTTGTTTTTTTTTGTTTTTTACCACCTAATAGTATCTTATCTTATACAATTAGCATTTGAGATGATAAAAAGGTTGTTAGAGAAACTCATTATTAATTTTTTAGGAAATGAAATTGATAGCCAACAACTAGAAGATGTTAGAACTCAAGTTCATGAGTATATTTCATCTGTAGGCTTTGATACCGAGTCTGTATATGACCCATTTGTGATAAGAGATGAAATATATAAAACTTTAAAGCAAAATAACCCAGAAAACGCAATTCTTTTTTTCGAAAAATGCTCAAAACTGTTCAACGATATATATAACGGAAGTGGTTTTCTTCAAAAACCTGCAGAAGCTATGGATATGCTTCGACTTGTTACAGAGACTCAAATGGAAAGCAATGTATCTCAGGCTAACATGAGAAATTTTAAATATGCAACTAGTAATTGTTTATCACAAGCTCATGGTCCACGATTAGATACTTTTAAAAATACCCATAAACTAAGTATTAAAGATGAACGTATTGATAATGTTTTTTCAGAAACCCTGAAAGTTACTTACGAAGAAAAAAGCATTAGCAACCAAGAGATTTTAAACTCGTTGCCATATACGCTACAAGGGATTCCTACAACACATTTTCAATGGGTCGAACCGTTACACGATAACACTGGTGATGAGATACTAGACGGAAAAAAAGATATTAACAATAACGAATATGAGGAAAGAGAAAATGATGATGACGAACAAACAACAACTGTTCTCACTCTTCCTAACTCACTTCCATGGCCTCTTGTTGGATTACTAAATCATCTTTTGGAGCCAGCAGTTCTATACAGAAATATCAACGAAATACTCAATGAGGCTCGTAAGTTGCCATCGTTATATAATTCTAAGAGTAACGAAAATTCCAGATTTGGTTTGGTTGCCCAAGCGCTTCATGCTGCTGTTGAAAATGAACTAAAAAGTTATCTCTCATTAGTTGGACTTATTGAAACTGAAATAAAAAGCCAAGAAATTTTAAATCAACAACTGAATGATAAACTTGAAAACTTAAATAAATCTCCCAATAGAGTCACATTGATCAGAGCTAATATTTTACTTTTAGAAGCGACACAGGGATTAAGACTTTTGTATTGCATTCTGAAGCAATCTAGAAATCTTACAGGAGGACAGATATTATCATCAATCTACTCTTATACCTATAATGGTGATTTGAATACTTCTAGATTTGCATTGCGACTATTACCAAAAGTTGCACGACCATTTTTTGAGGTTTTGAAAAAATGGATGTCATGCGGACAGCTGGTGGATCCATACAAAGAGTTTTTTGTGAAGAGATCTGATAGCGAAGCACAGACACAAAGATTTGTGAAAAAAAGCAAATTCCAAATGACTTGGAATAATGGTTTTTTTCTTGACGAAAGGTTAATTCCAATTTACGTATCTAAAGATATGGCTAAACAAATTTTTCAAATCGGAAAGACATTAAACTTTATTGCCTACAATTGTAATGACCTAGAATGGGTTGATATGAGAAGAACAAGTTGGAGCATAGATCCTTCTGTATTGCACTCTCCTGAAATATTGAAACAAGAGATCAACAATTCTTATTCTGAGGTAGTAAATCATTTGAATTATTTACTGAGAAATAAGTTTTTTTTGAATAGTCACTTAAGGGGGGTCAAGGATTATTTACTACTTGGAAAAGGTGATTTTGTTCAATTGTTGATAGAGCAGGTTTCACCTGTTTTAGAAAAGCCTGCAAATCAATTATTTAGACATAATGTTGTTGCTCCATTGGCAACTGCTATTAAAGGATCTAATGCTCAATATGACAATCCACAGGTTATAAATGCCCTTGACGCTCGAATGTTGAAGTTAGGGCATGGTGATATTGGATGGGACGTATTTACCTTGGATTATCAAATAGAAGCTCCATTAAATACATTTATTTTTGACCAAAGATCAATGAATCAATACTTGAAGGTGTTTAATTTTCTTTGGAGAATAAAACGTGTTTCATATACCTTAAACGTATCATGGAGACTTATAACTTTCTCTGAAAGACAATATACCACATTGTGTTTTTCACATAATACTCAGAAAAACTCAACTCGTTATTTCACAATAGCCCAAGCCCCTAAAAATGACATTTATCAGTTTTTTGAGCCCTTGGTTGGAAAGACTTGGAATATTGTACGCCAAATATGTTGTGAGATGCAACACTTTATTTCAGAACTTGAATACTATATCAACTATGAAGTTATAGAAATGGCCTGGGATGATCTTTCAAAGCAACTTGTTGATCAAAAAAAATTATCTGTTGACGAAATAGTAAACGTTCATAATGAATATTTACAGACGATCAGCTTCAAGGCCTTACTTGGGGGAGGAGAAATTTTAATTGGCGAGTTACATGAGATTTTAAAAGCTATTTTAGCATTTGGACTTTCTATAAACGGACTTAGGGAAGTTTCAGAGAAGCTGAGACTTCTTAACAATTCTAACTCAGAAGATTACCGTTTTTTGATAAAAAGAGTAAAGCATATTAATCTAACAGCAAACGAGCTTAAAAAAAAATTCGAACTAGGTGTTCAAAAGTTGATAGCTCATCTTCAGAAGGAAGATGATAATGAAATGAAGGTTTTGGGCGTTAGACTTGATTTCAACAGCTTTTATCGAAAACTTCAGGATTACAATTTCAGAAATTCACATTCTTAACTACTTTTTGATGTTTTTTAATAGATATAAATAAAGCTAAAAAGATTTTTACCAACTATATATATTATTTGAAAGCAAGATGACAATAATATATGCAAGTCGTTAAATGTTTATGTAAGTTTATTCTTGTTGACTTTCAAATGGAGCAAGTGCTTTTGTACCTTCTTCCCAAGAGGCACCGTTTACCATGGCAACAATGGCATCAAGAACATCACTTTCTGAGCCACGTACTTGCTTAGTAGTATCTCTTTCACGAAGAGTTATAGATCCATCTTTAACAGTTTGGAAGTCGACAGTGATGCCAAATGGTGTTCCAAGCTCATCATTTCGGGAATAACGCTTACCAATTGATGCAGAAGAATCGTCAACCTTGGATGGAATTCCAAGTTTTCTGAGACTTGATACAAGCTTTTGAGTGATAGGAACAAATGTTTCTTGTGTTGAAAGAGGCACAACCAATACCTTAGTTGGAGCAACTAGAGGCTTAAAGGATAAAACACCGCGAGCAGAATCTTCAGGCCGTGTCCAGAAACTGTGTTCCAATACGCAATAAAGGATTCTACCAATACCAAATGATGGTTCAATAACATTAGGGGTAAACTCACGAATGTGCTCCTTTCTTGTCTTCTTCTCAATTTTGATAAGAGAATCATCAAGTTCAACTTGTCCTTCCATTCCTTCAATAGATACAACAATCTTTCCATCAGTTGAAAGTTTTTTAGCCAAGTCTTCAAGTTCACATTGAGTAAGAGTGGTTAAGAAATTTTCAACTTTTGGTGAATCCTTTCTGAACTTCGGACCAAATTTCTTCTTATCAAACTCAACCTCATAAGCCTCAACAATAATAGGCTCTTCTAAAGTTTGGCGGACAACTAATTTTTCTTTGGTTCTAGCGGCATGGACAGTCAAATCATAAGCAGATCTATCAGCAACACCAACACACTCAATCCAACCATAAGAGCTGTGAAGTTCAGCATCCCAACAGTCAGTAGCATAATGGGCCATTTCATTTTGCATGTGCTGTCTGAATCGCAATTTATCAGGATTAACACCAATCTTCAATAAGAAAAGGTAAACGCGTGCCAAAAAGTATCCAAGAGTTTCGTTGTCAACCATACCAGATGAAACAGCTTCTCCAACTGTTGTCTCAATAACGTCAGTTTTACCTGCTGATTGAACATCCTTTGGAAGGAACTTGAGTTTAATGTCAGCGACTTCCTTAAAATTCTTGTGAGATTTATCCTTAGGGTCTACAAAATGTTCAATCTCAGCCATCAAAAACTCACGGACACGTAAAAGGCCGGATCTTGGAGAAATTTCATTTCTAAATGACTTTCCTATGGATGCAGAGGCAAATGGCATCTTGAGGTTGTTGAAATCCAAAAGTTTTGAGAAATTCAAAAATTGGCCCTGAGCTGTTTCAGGACGGAGGTAGCCCTTCAATTGACCAGAGGGACCAATTGCAGTTTCAAACATGAGATTGAATGATACTGGAGGTTCAAGCTTGCCACCGGTAGCAGGATTGGTAATATTATGCTTTTCAATAATCTCCCCCAACTCCTCACCAGAGTAGCCATCAATTTTGGCCAAAATAGTCTCGTATTCTTTAACTAAATCATCATCCAACTTAATAGCTTTAATCTCTTTAACCTTTTTTTTTCTCTTCTTGTCATCATTTGTTTTGACCCCTTCAGATCCAAGACCACGAGCCTCCAAGTTCCCTTTGAGTCTGCTTTCGAGAACTTCTTCAACAATATGATCTGCTCTAAAAATTTCACCAGTAGCAAGATCCTTGCACATCCAGTCAGCAAACTTATCAACGTGGCCAGAAGTCTTCAAAACTTCATGTGGAGTAAGCATCGTAGTATCTACTTCAAGCATATCTTCTTGAAGAACAAAATGCTTTCTCCAGGTGTCAACGATGTTTGCTTGGAGAGCACATCCAGGTGGACCGTAGTCGTAAAGGCCAGAAACACCACCGTAAATGTCAAAAGCAGGGCCATAAAAAAATCTTCTTTTGAGAACAGCCTCAAGAGCTTCTCTATTAATGGGTTGATTGGCAGGTCTAACTGATGACATCTTTCTAGAATTGACGTAAAGATATTTGATATTTGATTCAAATTTGAGATTTTTAGCTAAAATATTTGTGCAAGGGCGATATACGCTCGGTGCAAGATAAGATACGTATTTAGAAAAATGTAACAATTTTAAAGCGGATTTGCAGGATGATATTGGCAAGAACAAAAAAAAAGAAAAAAAAAAAAAAAAAA
>CBXB010000031.1:80745-115105 GCA_000817185.1 Magnusiomyces clavatus CNRMA 12.647
CCAGTCATAGTTTTTTTTTTTTTTTTTTGAAAAATAAACAATAATTAACAAAAAGTATATGTGTGTGTGTGTGTGTTTTATTTTTTATTTTCTAATCAAAATCAAAACTACCCCTCCATATTTAAGACTAAGGATCCCCTATTTTTTTCTTCCCTTTCTTTCTTTTTCTTTTTTTTTTTGTCATTTTTTTCACACCTATATATATATATAAACACCCACTCTCTATTATACCCTACAATCATTTTTTTTACTTTTTCTATTATATTTAATTGACAATGTCTGACGCTCCTGAAATTGACGAATCTATCGCTTCTCATCCACCAACTGAGAATGCTCTTGTCGGCCAAATCAAATCTTTCACTGCTGGTGGATTCGGTGGTATTTGCGCTGTTGCAGTCGGCCATCCTTTCGATCTTGTAAAGGTAAGACTTCAAACTGCTCAAAAGGGTACATACAATGGTGCTATGGATGTTGTCAGGAAGACAATTGCCCAAGATGGGTTTAAGGGTCTTTATAGAGGTGTCGCTGCTCCATTAGCAGGTGTTACTCCTATGTTTGCTATTTCCTTCTGGGGGTACGATTTAGGAAAACGCATTGTCACAGCTGTTTCTACACCTGGTGGTCCAAACGGTGAGCTTTCAATTGCACAAATCTCTGCCGCTGGTTTCTTCTCAGCTATTCCAACAACCGCTGTTGCAGCTCCATTTGAAAGAGTCAAGGTCATTTTACAGATCCAAGGTCAGAAACAAGAAAAGGCAGGTGCTGCTGTTGCTGAAGGTGCCGCTAAGACTGCTGCTGCTGGCGCTGCAGAGGCTGCTCCAAAACAATTCAATGGCGCTTTTGATGTCGTCAAGCATCTTTACAAGGAAGGTGGTCTTCGATCAGTGTTTAAGGGGTCAGTCGCCACACTTGCTCGTGATGGCCCAGGTTCTGCACTTTACTTTGCTACTTATGAATACCTAAAGCTTCTTCTTACACCAGAAGGCTCATCAATGTCTCTTGGCGCCATCACTTTTGCTGGTGGTATGGCTGGTGTTGCCATGTGGGTTCCTGTATTCCCAATTGATACTATAAAGTCCAACTTACAATCATCTACAACTTCACAATCAATTGGCGAAATTACAAAGTCAATTTACAGATCGGGTGGTATCAAGGCATTCTTCCCAGGTATTGGACCAGCTTTAGCTCGTTCCTTCCCAGCTAACGCTGCCACATTCCTTGGAGTTGAGTTAGCACACAACTTTTTTAAAACCGTCGGAATATAAAACATGCAATGAATGAAATGTAAAATATTGTATAGACTATAGAACTTATTTCTGATTGTATTGAATTTATTTATTGACATGGTAAACTTATAATTTTATTTTTTTATTATTTTTTTTTTTTTTTTTCACATTCAGATGGATATTATCTAATTGCTTTGTCACAGAAAACAGGAATCAATGTGACAAATTTTTTTTTTAAAGGGTTGGATGTAGCACTAATATCATTAATCCATACATAATCAACTATAAACAATGTCTAATAAACGAAAGGCAAACTCCTCAGGAAAAGGGGGTAGTCAGAAAAAAAAGGTAAGAAATTTTTTACCTTGTAATTATAGTGATTTCGGCGACTAACGTCACAGTAAAGTACACAAAATCAAGAAATATTGAACCTTTTTGGAGTGGTATTTATGTTACTTGTCCTAGAGGAAAAGAGCCCAAATGCAAACATGAAGTTGCTACCGTGTTGAAAGAATATTCGGAAGAATTTTACGGGAAATTACAAGTCGATAATTCAGATGAGCATGATGATGAAGCAGCAAAAGAAGAAGAACAGGACAAACCTAAGGAGGACAATGTCGAAGATGCAATAGCTAAAGAGCTTGCCGAATTACAAGATGAAAATAAGCCCAACAAAGACAAAGCAAACACAGAGAAACAACTTTTTGAACCCATGGAGATAGGTTGCGAATGTGTAATATTTGTTCGAACTCGAAAACCTATCGATCCTGTGGATCTGGTAACCAGAATTTGCAATGACCTTATCAATGGAAGCAGAGTACGGAGATTTAGATTTGCTCAGAGAATGACTCCAGTTTCATCTACAGCAACTGCCAACTTTGATGGGCTCGACAGACTTTTGAACCAAGTGGCCAAGCCGGTATTTTTTCATCAAGGAAAGCCTCAGACTTTTGCTATTCGCCCTTCTCTACGTAATCACAATGCTATGGATAAGATGGAAATCATTCACAGAACGGCTAAATTTATCATAACCGCACCAATAAACCCAGAGACCACTGAAGAAGGTACTGCTGAAGCTAAACAAGAAGAAAAACAACTTACAGAGGATACTCCTAAAAACTCGGTTGATTTAAAAAACTATGATAAAATGGTATTAATTGAGTGTTACAAGTCCTCGATTGGAATGGCTATTGTTGGACCAGAATATGAAAGAGATTATCACAGATTCAATTTGGAAAAAATTTTCACCACTACAAATCAACCCAAAACCGTTGGAACTGATGATGCTTCTGCTTCTGCTACTACCACTACTATTACTGCCAACACTGAAACCGAAACCAAAAATTGAAATCTTACTCAACACACACATATATTTACACTCACCAACAACACTTCTATATTTATTGTAACGTTATAACTATAGCCAAATAAAATATATTCTCTTATATCTAGATAAAAGCGGATGATAACATTTTTCAATCGCATTAAGCAATCAGTCTTTAAAATGTCACAAGAATCACAATCATTAGAATCTATATCACACAAACTCAATAACAAAACCTCAAATGAAAGCTTAAATTCTAACTCAAAACCAAGCTCCCCTCCAAGCTCCCCTCCAAGCTCTCCTCCAAGCTCTGATCCAAGCAAATCCCTAAAGCGACGAAAGGTTCAGCTGGAAGAACAATTTTTAGAGCAAAAAGCAGAGTGGGATGCAAGTGGTCCAACCATTCAGACTTCTGATGTATGTAAAGGGCTTACATATTTTTCTAAATATATTGAGAGAAGTAAGTTAAAACTAACACAAAGATCTCTGCTCTTTTTTTTTTTTCTCCTCACTCACATATAGGCTTTAATCAATAAGGACTTTTCTGACGCTAAAACTAAGATAGACCGCGTAGCTTTGAGAAATGCTGTTGAAAGATGCCTCTTTATCGGAAAATATGATAGAGGTATTGAAATATTAGATCAAGGAATGAACAATATAAGTAATTCCAGAGAAGAAGCAGAACTTCAATATTTGAGAGATGCCCTAATTAAAGCTAAAAATTCACAGAGATAAATATATGCTTTTTTTTTTTTTTTAAACATACTACAGACTATAATAAATTAGAAGGTGTTTTTTTATTTCTATTAATTTTTCATTCAATACAAATTCATTCGTTATTCATGATTGCCGTTCTGAGTATCAACCTTTTTTTGGGTTGTCTAAACTCATTCCAAATGGCAAAGGGTATTTTCCGTCTTTTTCTGCAGAAAAATCATATGTATTCATTCTTCTGTAACTATCCATACCAACGTACTCTTCTTTTAAAATGTAAACATCTATACTTATGCTCGAGACGTTTCTCACTCGAGATGAATTCCCATTACCCTCTTCTACTATTTTCTCAACTGCTGAGCATACTTTTATCTGTTTATCTTTTCCTTTGTGTTTTTTTAAATTATTATTTGAATGATCTTTTGTTGTGGGTTCGGCCTGAGCAGGTTCAGCAGTTTTTTTCGATATAACTTGGTCTGGCATTACGGCCATTTCGTCCAATACCTTTTCAGAGGATGTCTTGAACGTTACAAAATACCCCATTTGTTGAAGTCTAATTGCAACAATCGTAGCTGTATCAATTGCTCTTCCAAGAGCCTTTAGGGTTATAAATGTCCGTTTGGTGTGTTTCCCTTCGATATCTTTCAGCTTAGAAATTGCGCGTTGGACAAGTGCCATTATGCTGGTATCAGGCTTTACAAATATAACATATTGTGATGACTTTAAATCTTGAGAATCATTTTGCGAGGCTAATCTTGGAGGTGGATGTTTTTTCACTAGTATTGAACCTGTTCCAATCGAAGGTGAGGGGGAAGGGGCAACTTTAGCATTGAAATTTTCTGAACTTTGTAGATTTCGAAATAGAGAAGAGCTCATGGGCCCTGATGACAAGGGAAAAAGTCCAGATGATAATGGAGATTCCATTGACATATTGTGAAAATGTGACATTGAATTTGTTACATTGTTTTCAGTAGGTGTTTCCAAAGAAGCTGGAGGTTCAGGTCCTAAAGCATTTTCTGAACTTGAATGTTGGATCGATTTCTTAACGGATATCTTAGGAGAAGACTCATCTTTCGACTTTTTTCTTTTTTTCTGTGTATTTTGAACTCTTTGGTTGTTTTCGGTTTTCTCAGAGATGAAGTTGTTGGTCAAGTTATGTTTTGATATATTTTCCTGATCTGGCAAAACAGGTTTTGAAGTTTTACCACAGTTCAATGACTGTGAGGCTTTAGAAGACATGTTTATAATAACATAATAATACACAAATAAAAGCAAAGAATAATTGTTGATATATTGCTAGCAAAACTATCCGATAACAATGGTTTTTTGTAGATCAAGGGAAATAGTCAAAGTGATAAAAATTGTCTTACGGTGTAACTGTAATACAACTTGTAACGTAATTACAAACACCCCCATCGTTTCAACCATTTTGGTTGTCAACATGCTTTTTCATTTATTCAATCCAAGATAAATATCAGCAAAATTCATCATTATTTTTTACTACAAAATACTCTATCATGACTGAATCAAATCCAGCTTCGTCTAAGCCTAAATGGTTTTACGACTTAACTAGACCTCTTGATACAAAATTAACTTCACAATCATCGTCATCAACTGATTTGATTAAAGTTTCTGGCAAAATTGCTGAACCCTCTGGGTTTTTTTTTGACCAGCCCACTGGCCAACAAGAACAAATAACACCATCAATTCAACTTCACAACAAACGAGAACTAGCTAAAAAACAGAAGGAAACCGATGAGCTGAAAATTCGCCGTGCTCGTGAGTTATCCTTTGCTCCAGCCAAGGGCCTTCCAGCAAACTTGATCATGTCCTATTTCAGTGGTAGCTCCCTACAAGTTTTGACATTGACAATGACCTGGATGATGTTTTTCAACGGACCTTTGACTCAAATTCTCTCAGTAAACGACCAATTCTCAAAGTTTGAAACAGAAAGTAACAAGACAAACATTGTGGTTTTCAAAGCTATCTTTTGCTTTTTCCAAGTAGTTACAATTTGCGTTGGTATATATAAACTTTCTTCTATGGGAATTTTACCAAATACCGCTAGTGATTGGGTAGCATGGGAGGTCCCAAGTAAAGTATGTATTAATTCAAAATATTTTTTGTTACTATTTTGACAGATTTACTCTAACAATGAATTTTCTTTATTTTATTTTTAGGCTCGTGAAATATTTTTTCTGTAGATTAGAATTTATATTACTTGATATAGTATTAAAATAAAATACCAAAAAAAAAGCTTTATATATATAATCTAATTAGGCTTCTATCAAGTCGCTATAGTTTTCAGCGAAGGCCTTGAAGCCTCCTTTAAGAATCGTGATTTTAATTTTGTTTGCACCTTCTGCATTCTTATTTTGATAGTCATTAAACCATCCCCATGTTCTAGTAGCTCTATCCCGAGAACTAACACAATGAATAATGATTTGCTTTATTCCTGCTTTGCTGAGCAAGCGATAGAGGTCGCCAATGCTATTAGTGATTGAGGTGTATGGAATATTCAACGCTCCTTTAATTTTTCCACCAACGTAATCATTTTTGCGAAGATCAATTATTACAATATCATCTGATGAACTTTTTATCAATGAAGCAACTTCGGAAGAATCGACGTAATCGCTTTCAGTGGGTGTAGATTTAGGTACAGGTGTAGTGTTCAACCACTCGACAATTTCTGGAGATGACATTTTTTTTTGAAAGTAATGAGTTGAAAAAATTGACAAGATATTTGAGCAGTGTATGTATTAAATGAGTAGGTAACAAAAGGTTTACAGATTAAAAAAGAGAAGTAAAGAATTGGAGTTCCAATGCTTTTTATACTTAAACTTACTGTTTTAAATAAACCGAAGTTTGCGAGATAGTACTGCACGTTCAATCACGGGGTTTGCGTTGATTAGTATTATTTTTTACTTTAAATCCCGTGCCACACATCAACTCTAACTAAGTACAAATTGTTAAAGTCTTGATATTGATAGTTTATTTATTTTATTATATAATATACAGACAAAGATGTTTATGATTCAACCTTCAAAACAAGTTCTCAAGACCTTAAAAATAGCAACAAAAAACAACAACTGTAAGTTTTCGATCTGATATTTACTTCTACTCTTATTTCTACTCAGGATCAGAACTTCCATCGTATTCTTGAATTTTATTCACATTCAATTTGCTAGTCAATACAATATTTCCGTCTTCTATCTCTTCCCAGTTTCCAATCATGGAATCTTCGGGATCTGCAGTTTTTATGCTTGTAAGGGAGAATTTCCAGGTGGCTACTATTTCCGCCATAACTTGATCCATCATACACTGGGCCATGTTTAACGGTTCCACCAAATACCGCTGGTCTTTTGCAACCCGTTCTGCCAATTCAATTCCTCTAACCAAATCTTCTGTATCTTTTTCTGTTACTTGATCTGAGTTTTTTTTGTCAATGTAATAACCATCGTGTGTTCCATCAGTTATATGCAAATATTCATTATTGCTTAAAAAACGGTGGTATATAGAGTTATTAACAAATCTTTCAAGGCTTTGCTTTTCGTAGTCATCTAAGTTCGCTTTAAAAAAAATTTGTGCATCTTTCAAGGTTATATAGTTGCAATTATCTTTTGTTTCATTATTGCTATCATCATATTCAGTGACATAGTCTTGAATCTCTTCCACGTACTCGTGCTCAAAAGCTTTTGGAACATTTGGAACCGGTGCATATACCGAGGAACAGTACATATCCAACGACTGATAAAGGTGCAAAATATTTTTATCAAAGTGCTTGACCGGAATTTTCTTACTCATATAATTATCTAAAGTTTTGTGGCTTGTTTTTAATTTGAATGTTGACGTAATAGGACAAGCACTATTAACGGATAAATCATTGTAGAATAGGTTCAAATGGCTTGATACATTTCCTTCTTCCGTCTCCTCCCTAATCTCGCCAGTTATATCAAGATCTGGCTCAAACACCTCATTGAGTCCCAAATCAAATTGGTAATCAGAAAACGAATCAGAATTCGAATTAACTTTGGTGCTCTTGTCAATTGGACGTAGTTGAAATGCCGATAACGTAGATGAAACTACCGTGGCGTCTAAAGTTACTGATTTGACCTTGTTCATTTTTTTTTGTAAGAAGATCTATCAATAAAGGTCGATAATGATTGTTGACTGAGAAAATAAAAATAAAAAGCTAGTTAAAGCATTTGGTAAATATATCAGCTTAAAACATGAGCCTTGTTATCAATGAAAGTGTACTATTATCACTATATAGACCCAAATGTATTACACAATTATGTAATAATTATTGTCACTTTGAAAATTTCTACTGGCTTCTTACCTTACTACTAAATTTATTACTAATTTTTTTTTTTTTTTTTCATTTATATAATTTTTTTTTTACAAAATCTATTTTATCACATCACATAACATTTTCATATTCAGTTCACATTTAAGCTACAGGCAAAATTTTTCTAAAAATGGCCGAATCCGATAATCAAACAAACACACAACCTCCACCTCCTACCATATTCTGTATTGGTATGGCTGGTTCTGGTAAAACAACCTTTATGCAGCGATTAAACTCACATTTACATTCTAAGAAGAAACGACCATATGTCATCAATCTAGATCCTGCAGTGTTAAAAGTTCCTTTCGGTACTAATATCGATATTAGAGACTCTGTAAATTATAAAAAGGTTATGGAAAATTATAACTTGGGTCCCAATGGTGCTATTATGACATCTTTAAATTTATTTGCAACAAAAATTGATCAAGTTCTTTCCATTGTTGAAAAACGAGCAAATATAAAGGAGCCCGAAGAAACTAAAGAAAAGAAAGAAGAAGAAGAAAAGCCAGCGACATCAATACCTGCACAAAAACCTGTTAGTCATGTTATTGTGGATACCCCTGGCCAGATTGAATGTTTCATTTGGTCTGCCTCTGGTGCCATCATAACAGACGCTTTCGCATCATCTTTTCCAACAATAATTGCATATATAATTGATACACCCAGATCGAGCTCTCCTACAACATTTATGTCAAATATGCTTTATGCTTGCTCTATATTATACAAGACGAAACTTCCCATGATTGTGGTATTTAACAAAACTGATGCTAAGGACGCAGAATTTGCTAAAAGATGGATGACAGATTTTGAAGAATTTCAATCAGCAGTTCGTGACGATCAATACTTGAGCGAAGAAGGTGGTGGTAGTGATAGCGGATATATGAGCTCTTTAATGAATAGTATGAGCTTGGTATTGGAAGAGTTTTATAATCATCTGGACGTTGTTGGTGTTTCCGCTTATACTGGTGAAGGCTTTGACGAATTTTTAGAGGCCATTGATAACAAAGTTGATGAATACAATAGAGATTACAAAGCCGAACGCGAAGAAATTTTAAAGCAACGCGAGATTGAGCTACAAGAAAAGAAAGCAAAAGATCTAACACGACTGCTTAACGATATGGGTTTGGGTGATGACAAAAAGAAGGGCAAAGGAAAAGCCCCAGTAGTAGCTGACTCGATTTCAGACGTTGAAGAGGAAGAAGAGGAGGAAGAAGACGACATTGATCCTGACGATTACGAGGATGACTTATCAAGTAGATTTAGAGATGGTCCTAGAAACATTGCCTCAGAGTTCTATGCAGGAAGAGATTCAAGTCTAAACGATTTTGTTCACGACAACAATGAAACGTCTGATGCTGCACTACAATCGCAATTTGCAGCTGCCTTGAAAGCAGTGGAAAAAGACAAAGTATAAATAGTTTTTTGTACTACACATAATTTAAATTTAAACAATATTTTATTTAATAAACCAAAATAAACGTATTTTATGATCAAAAGATCATTCTACTTTTTGAGATAGCTTTATTACTGGTTTCTCTTCTTTAACCGAAGATTTCACAGTACTACTTGGCTTTGGAGTTGAGATTGAAGTTTTCAGGTTGGTATCAGAAGATTCCTTGTTTTCAGCGAGTGTTTCTGTCAAAGTATATGGAACTGCATTTTCTTTTCCAAAAATCAAATGTGGTTTTTCCTTAGCTAAATGTAATATAGTCTTAGCAAATTCTGAGTTGCACCATGCAAACCATGATCTTGTATAAGAATGAGGTAAATCAACGTTTACACTTTCATGCATAAGACCAAGGCCAGCAGTAGATCTTTTTAACAAATCTAATGAGCTTTTGATTTCAGTATCATTATCAGTTGTTCGCATTGCAATGATATGACTCATAGGCCATGCAAATCTTGTTCCAATATGAGGACCTCCAATGCCCTCAAAAAACTGGCCTTTGAGATAGTATGGATTGCCGTTTTTGGACAAAATCATTTTTCTGGTGTTGAGATAAATTTCATTATCCTTTGAAACAAATCCCATATCTGGCAAACTCAACAACGATGGAGTGTTTGCATCATCCATTATTGATACACTGCCAAATCCATCAACTTCATAGGCAAATACTTTTCCAAAAACAGGATGATTGTAAGTTCCATGCTTAAAAATTCCTTCTTCTATACCTTTACCTAAGTTTTCCATGCTTGATGCCAAATTATCATGTCCGAGCGAATGCAAAAGTTTTGCAGATCGTCTAAGTTCAACTGATATAAAAGCGTTTCCTGGAATGAAAAATTGAAAAATGGTAGCGTCGTCTGAAGGTCTAAAAGCAGAACGAATGAGAGAAGTGTTGCCATTTACTGGGTTACCGGTTCCTCCTAAATTAAGTGTTTCAGTTCCAGTATCAGTTTTTCTTCTAAAACTATAGTAGGTGTTAAGTTTTTGACCTGTCTCAGAATAAGTTGGGATTGATTGCTCCTGCAACACATTCAGTAGCCTTGCCAATGCCTTGAGCCACGATGCAGTTACAAAAGAGCTATCTCCAGTTGCATCATAATAATCATTGCTTAAAGCAAGAAATGAGGCTAAGCTATCGATTTCGTACTTGCACTCAAAAACAGTACGCAGATTGACTCTTGGATAAACAACATCATTCTGGTTATTGAAAGAAAAGGGAAGCCCAGCTTGACTAGGAGGATGGAATGCGTTACAGTATGGATGAGATATGACGTAATCACTTTGTGTATTGATTGCACCTAAGATCAAGCCTTTTAATTTGGGATCCTTTTTAGCTAGTGGGAGATAAGGCGTAAGCTGTTTGTGAGAATCTCGGAGCCATTCTGCGTCAATATCGCCAGTCACCACAAAAGTCTGAGGGTCAGCACCAGGATGATGCCAACGGATTGTGGTGTCCAAAGTATTTGGAAAACAATTTTCAAAAAGACGCGCTAGATCAGGATCGGGAATAAGCTTTTTGAAATCTTCAATTACCTTTTCAACAATGGCTGAAGAGAATGTGCGACATTCCTTTAAAGGTCTTTGAAATGGAAGTTCTAATGGTCCTTCACTAAAAGGTGCGTGTATGGATGACGAGTAAGTGCCATATTCTGGACATTTGTTGGTATTTTCCAGTTCAGAATTCAAGCTGGGTCTTTTGTTTAAACGGTAACCACCTTGGCGTTGCTGTTTTTCTTTCAAAATTTTTGCCAATTGTTCTTTATCTGTTACTTCAACTGGTTGGACATAAGGAACTTTCCTACCATTGCTTGCACCTTTCTGTGGCGGGTCATCATACAGATCAAAATTTAATGGGTTTGCTACTTTTGGATTCGATTGTGTGGTGTACTGTACGCTTGAGGCAGAGTTATATCGATACAGAACAATGAATAAAAGAATAAAAAGTACAAAAAAAATTTGTCTGTTATTTTGCAAGCGACGTAATAAAAGGGTAGCAGACAGTCTAGACGAGTGCCCTCTATTGGTGTTTGGAGCTGGAAGCATTTTTTTTTTCTTTAAAAAAATTTAGGAAACCACAAACTTTGGGATTCTTAGATCAAGATTAAGATATGCTTGTTATTTTTCACTATAGATGTACTATAGACAATATGCTTAATTAAAGTACCTTTTCTACGAAATCAATAAAGGTAAGGAATAGTTGGGCAAATTATTCAACTCCTACCTTTTTTTTTTTATTGAGAAAAAGATGTTGATAATGATGATAATGACAAGTGAAGAAGTGACAAAAGATAAAATTTAACACCATGCCGAAAATACACATATCATTTTGTGTCAAATTTAAGCTGTTTCAAATGGTATGTTACAATATATGTATGTCATGTATATGTTACAATGTAATGTCACTTCAGTTGTAACATACTAAAGCTTTTTTTTATTTTTATTAAACGTCTTTCAGCTTGATTTCTATGCCCCTAAATTGTATTCTCGTTTTCTGACTCTTAATTCTACCTATTTCTTACTCAACAAAATTTAAACAAATATTTTTTATCGCATTCACTGCACTTAATTTCTCATTGAAATCAATCCAAATCCTGGGCGTAGCTTTCCAGCACCAGCAATTCTCGATATCACAATGTCTCGAACCTTTGCGCTGGACCCAGAATACTTTGTAGCGCAGCTACCCAAGTCCCTTCAGGAAAAAATCAATTCACCCAACAACCCAACTAGTCTTGTCCACAAATTACAAGCTAAAGAATTATCTTTGATAGCAGAAGTTCAGGCTTACCTAGATGCAAAGGTAGAGGAATTTATACATTACACAGAGTCTTTGTTTTCCCATGACAACACACTTTCCCCAACTCCTGACGACACTCACGAAATGCATGCTTTAACCAAAACAATATCTCCTTTGTCGCCCGTTTACAATCCGATAAAAAAACCAGTTTCAAATTCTCCACTAAAATCATCCTTAAAGCTCACAACCTCTAATACCACTTCCTCAAATTCAAAGCTATCTTTAAGCCAAAATGATGATAGTTCCTCGGATGAAACATCGGAATCATACCCAGAGTCAGAAAATCATCAAGGTGAACCTATAGATACAAAAGGCAATAATAAACAGAGTTCGGACTCAAAAAAGAAAAAGGTAATGTTTTCAAACAATGACCAAATTGCTATTTTACCACCAGCTGATTCGGAGCTCAACAGTTCTCCTGAACAATCTTTTAATACAATTGGCGAAATATTTGGTCATGGGAAACTAGATTCATATCCACCAACTAGTCTTTCTTCTGATAGTCCTTCTGACCCGGCAACGCTATCACCTCAAGATAGGGGCTCTCTTAGCCCTAAAGACTTCTACGATGACGAAGATGAAGAGGATAATATTTATATTGACTTTCAAAAAACTTTAGCTTCTGGCATAGCTAAAGAGGAAGAAGGGTTTTCTTTAGATAAACCTCCACCTGAGGAGGTTGCCAAAATTTTGAAATCAATGGTTGATGCAAGCCGGGATACCCCTCCAATTAGTAGCGAAGAAAACACTGAAGAGTTGGATATTAGCCCAGATGCAAACTCTGGGCATAAGTTTTTCCCCATTATGGGATCTAGTGACATCAGTGGTAGTGAAGATAATACCCTAGACTCGCAACTTTCAGACTCAAAAAATTTTTCGCCTGAAAGTACAAGAAACAGGTTGAACGATAATCGAAATGATACTAATGGCGTTAAATCTATCAATGAAAAAGCAAACGAGATACAGGCTCAGGCAATTGAAAAGCTCTTACCTCAAACAATAGATGCGCCTGTTTTACATTCAAATTCTAGCATCGACATGACTGATCCTGTTGTCAAAAAGGCCGCAAAGGCTTTAGAAGAAAACATAGATACGGATAAAGAAGATCTTCCACAAAAAACTGCGCTAAATGCTGCTCGAGAGAACGAATATATGATAAGGGAAGACATAAAGAAAGAGAATGGTATTTTGCATGAGCAATCCAATCTACTCAATACAACAGTTAATGAGTTCAACAAAGAGACGAGATCATCGGGTTCATTTTCAAAACCACTAAACGATACATCACCGAATATAACGCAAACAAGCAGTAGTTCATCTGTCAAAGAAAGCGTTGAATCGGACTCAGAAAGCAGTCTTGAATACTACGGGGACGATGACGAAGATGAAGATTATGATGAGATATTTCAACTTGATGAATCTCTCAATGTTAATCCTCCAGACTCCTCGCTATCGCCGTATACAAACACAAGCAATCTAACCTTTAACACACAAACGCTGCGGGCAGAAAGCAACAATTTTAATAATATTGTGCCTAGTTCTCTACCTTCCAACAAATCTCGTACAACGGTTGATGAACTGCCCACTGTTGTGGGAAGTTTAAAACCACGCTCAATGAAAAAGTATAAAGCTAAATATCTGTCTAAACATTCTTTGGATGATATTGAAGAATCTGGTCTTGATAGTGAGAATAAAATTAATCAAGCAAGTGACATATTTAATAAACGACCTATAGATACGACCAAAACTACTTCAATTCCAGGCAAAGATACATTGTACAAGAGCAATTTTTCAACGAGTCTTCCCATAAACATTTCGTCATTTGGAAAGCGATCAAATATCAATTTTAACCAAAGTCCAGAAGAAACAACTAGCAGTGTTACAAAAAACTCCCCAAACAAGATACGCGACTTTTTAGTTTCTGAAGATGTTTTGAATACAACCCCTACTTCAACTGAGCAAGAACTGAATGATCCGCTTTTAAACGAAGATATAGCTCTTTATGCGTCTCCCAAGTCTGCTGCCCCATTGCTAAATAAACACACAGATCCACAGTCTATGAGCTTTTCCCAGAGATTGATGATGGAAAGATGGAAAAACAATCAGCCATCTGCTTCTGTTTATGATCGTTAAATATTTGTAATTGTAACTCTATTAATACTGTATATTGATAATATTTTTAGCTTATCTATATAAAACAAAAGAGTTAATACTTAATAGTTTGCTTATACATATAATCGTAATAATACGTAATAACTTTTTTTTCTCTTTTTTTTTTGTTGATTTAGTTTCATAGTATATAGATAATTTTAAATTACAATTTTAAATTATTTTGTTTTCCCAATTTTTTTTTTTTTCTACATCCATTACTAATCCACATTCTGTCTCAATCAAAAATTCAGAAATTCTTATCATAATGAAAATCGAAACTATGGATGAAGAGCAGCTTCGTTTTATTGGATCAAGATTGCCAAACAATCAGCTTAACACAAATACAATGGGGAACAACACTAATCCTTTTGCAGATGAAGATATATTTGGAGATAGCGAAGATGAAGAGCAATACAACAGTAACAGCAACAGCGATGACCTTTTTGATAGAAACACACTACATATTCGAAGAAAACACTACACCGAAGGCTATTTGGCAGGGGTAACTAGTATTAAAGATTCTCAGTTGCAAAGCGGATTTGATTACGGTTATCCACATGGCGCGCAAATGGGATTAGCTGTAGGGAAAATTCTAGGTGTACTGCAAGCTGGAAATAAATTACGAGATTTCACACAAAAACCCAAACCTCAGCAAAACTTTAAAAAAATTCACAACGAGCTCTCTACTGGCGAGGGGGACTTGACTTCAAAAGTCTTGTTTTCAGACAAATATTATAATAACGAGACAACATCCTTGCCCAAAGCCTTGTATGTTGAGACAAAAGAGACATCACCAGATGAAATATTAAAATCAGAATTCCCAGGGGACCCAAACCTTCATCCAAACATCAAAAAATGGAACAGATTTATATATGAAAATTTAGACATTGATTTACATCTAAAAAACGAAAATTCATAGTTTTTATTTTATTTATTTATGTTAATAATATATATGAAAAAAAAATTAGCACTGTATAGTACAGACAATATTGAAATTACCAGAATGAGCACCAGCCAATATAATGAAGACAAAGGTTTTCGACATTTGTAGCTTGTAAAATTAATTTATCGACTTGACTGGGGACATTCAGATTTTCAACATTCCTAAAATCGTTACCAGTGAGTTTATCTGTAATTCTCTTCAATACAATTACAGCACGTTTGTTGCGAACTTTCAACTGTTGTTGAGTTTTTGAATCTTCAGACAAATTGAACATACGACCATTTAAGTCGCCATTGCTTAGTCCATCCTTTTCTCTACTAACAGGTATGGGTGCACCAAAATTTACTGCCTTTGTATCGGGATGTATAGGCCGTTTGGGGCCATCAGAGACTATTCCTTTTGAATTTTCACCAATTCCTCCAGTAACACCTCCCGGTCCTCCACCATGTATGTAAACACCTTCTGTTTTTGTGGGAATCTCAAATCCCCAATTGATAAGGGGATCGTATGCAAAAGCTTCCAAAATAGCCATCAGCGATTCTTTATTTTCACGTAACAAAAACATTACATGCTCACATGTAATTCTAAAAGTTCCTTCAATACCTGATACCTCCATTGCGTAAACAAGCATCCTTGTAAGACGGAAGGGTACTCTTTCTGGGTATTTTTCTCTTAGAATAGCAGCTTCAAAACAATCGCCAAAATCAACATGAATAACTTTTCCTGTATAACGATCCAACATTAGATTGGATGGATGTCTATCACCTAAACCTAGAATATAACCAACCATCGACATTACAGCTAATGATCGAGTGTACTGGGTACGACGATCTAACCAAGCCTCCGAAGATCTACTCTTTAACCACAAAACACGATATAAATCTTGTCCACGGGTGTTATCCAATGCATAGGTAAATACTTCAATCTTCTGCAAATGAGCCAAGCTATCATAATCTGGTGCCATTTGCAGCATGACTCTGTATTCAATATTTAATACAATCTTACCCTCTCTGTATTCCCGAATTAAGACATGGAAAGTATCGGCATGTGGAACCCAGCCTAAGAGACCAGATTTTGGAGAAAGAGGAATAGCAGGATATTGCTGAATGTTTAAGTGTCTCTTAAAACATTCTGGATCGTCAGTAAGTAGAGTGTTAACCAACCCAAACAGTTGCATGACTAAGTTGTCTTGTCTAATATCTTCGTGGCCCTTCAAAACATACTGATAGTCTTTTCCATCACTGGCTTTAATTGTAAGTTTTCTAGGTCTCTGTTTAGAAGAAATAATATGGAAAATAGGATCAAATTTAACAATGCGAATGACTGGTTTTCCTGGAACATAAGTACCTGGGACTGCAAGTTGTAGGTTGCGGGCAGCTTGGAGCTTGGGAGAGACATGCTGAAGGTCAAAATTCTGTGTTTGAGGTAATTGTCGGGCGATTCTTCTAAACACGTTGTAGTAAATATCCCATGCTTGGTTTAGATTAGTTGAATCTTTTGTACGTTTATAAGATTGAAGCCATGTATAAGCCTCGTTCAAATCTTTACCATACACGGCCTGGAAAGAAACTTCTCTCATTGTTTCAGGTTTTCTTTCCAAAATGGCATGGAGCCCTTCTAAAGTAGCAAACATTTTTTCTATGTTGTGTTCACCAAAATAATAACGAGAAGCATCCTCTAAACCTTCATGCCAAATTTCATGCCATAATATAGCAACTCGAATAAGTTCATTACTGACCAGTTCGGCCTGCTCAACCAAAACAGAACTATGTTGTCTCATCTTATCAATAATACTTGATGCTGCCTTTTGTCTCGAGGCGCTATCTGACTTAATAGCAACAGTTAAAGGATAGATCAATGCTTGAGGGTGTGTTCTTCCAAGTTCAGAAAGAAGACCATGTAAGGCTTTGTTCACTACTGGGTCAGGTTGATGAATTTGAGAAATCAATTGGGGTAGTACACAGAGCCAGACTTCAATTCTAATCATTTGAAGACCATCGGCCATTGCTTTTGCAGCATCAGGATGTCCTCCATAACTAAACCATAACGTAAGTAATCTTAATGTATCCTGTAAAGACTTTTGCTCAGAAAGAGAAACAGATCTAAAAAAGCCTTCAATGGCGGGAACAACGTGATGCTGAATAAGAGCAACACCATTGGGCTTATAAAGATCTTCATAGTTAAATGTTTTAGTGCACTCGAAATTAGCGAGGGCCCAATTATGCCATGCTTTGTACCAAGTTTTATCAAAATGTGTAGCTAGCAAAAACGAGCCTAAAATAGTATCTGGATCATCAGATTTCCAAGAGCTGCCTTTTAAAGCAACTCTCCATTCACCTTGTTTCAAAAAACACCTTGCCAGAAGCTTGGTGAGTTCTACTGTAGTTTCAGTAGCATCTGGTCGTTCTGAAGGTAAAGTTTGAGTTATAAGATCATCATTGTTGAGCTTCAACATATGGGTCATTTGGGATGTGAAATCGACAAGTTCGTCTAAAGCCTCTTGCTGTCTACCAATTGCCCAAGTATATTTCAACCTTGCATATCCGACTTTTTGATATGAATCCATTTGACCGCTACTCATGGATCTATCGATTTCGTTAGAATCGTGGCTGATGCGGCTTAGCGATTTTTCAGCTAATCCAAAACGACCTGATTTTCTGCAAAGATTTGCAAACTTGATCCACATATCAATATCTTCTATAGGATTAATAACAAGAGCCCTGACCTCAAGCATTCTTTGCCATATGTCAACATTTCTTTGACATCCCTTGAGACGTTTCATCCAAGTTTTTCGTATGGTTTTTCTTATCTCGTAGGATTCACTAGGCGAGCTTTGATATAATTTTTTGTATTCGATAATTTCTTCTAATTCAGCAAGCATTTGAACCCGTACAACAACACCATAAGCACGATTATAACTTTCACTAACTAAAGCGGTTAATTCTGTAGCAAGAAGATCTCGTGCAATAACAATTTGTTTAGAGGCTTCATCAAAATTATCTCTATGAATAGACAAAATAGCATTGAAAAACGAACGATCGGGCGACTGAGGTTTCATTACTGAAATGTAAGTGTCCATACGTTCCCACTGTTCTAAACCCCATGCAGCAGCAGCTGCCAAAGGTGCCACAGCTCGTTTTATTTCATAACTGGAGTTAGTCCACTTTTCATGTGCCAATTTGGAAAGCTGTTCCCATTCTCCCAGAGCATGGAGACATCTCATTTTACCCATTGTAACTTCCATTGAATTTGGCTCTAGTTTTTCACGCTCGTTGTAGGCTACTAATGCTTCATCCCATCGCTGAAGCTTCTCATACCATGTTTCCTTTAATTTTAAGTCTTGAAGCTGTTGAGCTTTTGTCAAAATACCAATTGCCGAGTCAGATTGCTGCAATTGGTTGTTGATGGTTATTAAAGATTCAAAAATGCTGGTGTTGGTGCTAGTTTCTTGCATGAATTCCAGTTCTTTGTAATGAAGTGCCTTGGCATAGGCGTGACATTTTTGAGCATAGGTGGCTAATGTTCTAATATCAATGGGAAGAGATTTTTCATCATGTTCCATATATTCAGCCAAGTTTAGAAGAGTTTGAAGTACTTCTGGAGGAATATTGGGTGAAGTCAGTGCTGTCTGTAAAGATTGAGCTAAATCTTCTTTGTACTTATCATATAGAGATCCCCAACAGCTGTAAAAACTTGGGTTAAACAAATCTCTCGCCAAAGGGGCATAAACACCAGCAATACTTGCAGTTGCTCGTAATGCATGAGACGGTGATTCCTTCAAAAGTTCTAAACTAAGACGTCTTAGCCACTCAAGCCAATCATCTCTGGTTGTTCTCTGAGAAGTGTCCCAAGCCATCTGCAGTTGTAGTTGATTTACTCTTAATTTTCTCACAGTAACATCTGCAGGTGAAGCTTCGTCGCCCATTTTTATCCGTTTACGATAAGGATTAAGATTTTGAGGTAAATGTTCAGAGTTCAGTATCTTGGTTACAAGTTGCTCGTATTTACTAGCATGAATCTTTTGTTTTGTAAGAACTGAATTGACAACTGGAATAAAAATAGTATACTCTGAATTCATTGAAAAAGCAAGGGCGCTTAAAGTATTCATTATCGGATTTCTTAATTCTTCAGGGCCAGAACTTAAAAGGCGTAACAATGGATGTATAATACGAGGCGCCATGTCGTTCAGGTTGACAGTTCTGCAAAGTTCTCCCAATGTTTCCACTGCAGCTATCACCAAATTTAATGGGTTGTATTCTAAAAGACCAACAATACTAGGAACAATTAAATGAACATATTCCTCTATTGTAGATCCGAATACAATAAAAGAATTTAGTACTTTTATTGTTGAATCTCTGTTGGGCGATCTGTCATTCTGAAGAACGCCAAGTAAAAGAGGAAGTAATTGTGGTATAAATGCTTTGAATTCGCCATCCAAAGCCTGTGCAATAGAATCAATCAATGATAGAATAACAGGTTGAAGAAACGCAACATGAAAATATTCCTGACATACTTCCAAAATTGAGGGTAAAAATGGTCGAATATGCTGCTTAACGACTTGAACCAAATTAGACAGTTGACGAAAAATAAATTCTGCCATGACATTTCCGCTTGATCTGATGACGCTAATAAGCCCAGGAACAATTTGATTTAAAAATGGAACGCATTTTAGGCCAAGAGATTTAAAAATGTGTAGTACTGCTTGTGCAATAGCGTTGTGATGTGTTACAAGCGATGGATCTTTCAAAAGACCCATAAGAGTAGTTATAACAACAGTTGGATAATACTCATCTGAAGAAGGACTCATTCCTTGCATTAAAAGTAAAATATCTATTGGTGCTGAATCGTATTCAGCAGAATCATCTTCGGTTTTTCTTTCAACTTCCCTATATTTGTAGGGATCTAAAGCCCCAAGAATGCCCATTACTCGAACGACTTCACGTTTTAGACTGATATTTTGATCTGCAGATTTCAAAATAGAAACTAGAATACCCAAAAGTTGTGGATAGTCTAACAATGGATCTATAACATAGCCAGAGCTACTTGAAAGCTGACCTAGAGTTTTAAGAGCAGCATCTCTCTTACTAGAAGAGCTTTGATCTTGAAGGTCTTCTAAAATAAGCTGCATAAGCTCATCAAAATATGGAGACATGTCCTCACCACATACTTTTGACAATTCACCGATAGACGCTATAACGCTAGAAGATACTAATGGATTTGGGTCCCTAGCTTTTGACACAAGTGTGGCTAAAATGGGTTTGATGTAAGGTTTCACAAGATTTCCCGTGCTACTGATTAAAAGACCTAAAAGTTTTGCACTTTCCTCCTTTCCTCTGGGTGTTGTTGCATATTCAATATCAGTAAGAAATTGCAGTAGTGTTTTTCTGAGTGATGGTACTACATAAGCAGGGTTTATTTTCGATAGTCTACCAATAATGCAAATTGCAGCTTCTCTGACATGGAAGTTTTCATCGTTTAAAGTCATAAAAAGCATTCGAACGTTTTCTACTTGTGCCAGATGACAATCTAACGTACTTTCAAGAGAATTCAAAACATCAAGGCGAATTTCAGCAACCTGGTCACTGAGAGCAACAGTTAAAAGTCTTTCTAACACTTGGTTTACTAATTGAAGAGAATGTGCGCTGACTTGAAAACAAATTGGATCGTTTATATAAAGGTGGCTTGAAGTTAGTGCTGCTGCTTTTCTTACACGAGGATTATCATGATCAATATAATACAATGCACAGTTCTTGACAAATTCTGCTAGTGATTGGCCTTTAAAATCAAATGAGCCTAGTATGTCGAGTGCTAAAACTATTAATTCGTCATCAGTCATTTCTGAGGTAAGACCTTCTTTTGATAGCATGAATTCTCTGTAAGACCTTGCTGCTGCAACGTTAACTGTTTGAGCTCCACCTGGAGACCCTGGTGGTTGAAAATGAGAACCGCTTAACGTAAGACTGATAATATCTAATAATCTATCGCGAATTGGTATGTGTAATGGAGGAATATTAATAATGATTTTAGTTAAACAGTCGTTAAGTTCCTTGCTCAAACCACAAGAAAGTAACAAGTCTAGAACCTCTTTTGATAAGTGCTTGGTTAGGGATTGACCAACTGCTATCGACAGCATGCCAATACATTCAAATATTGCAGCTTCCTGCTCTTTTCGATAGCGTCTAGAAAAAAAACAACATATTAGTTAATAATAATAATCAAGCTAATATATATATATAAAGTTTTTAAACATACCCTTTTGAAGTTAATCCATCCTTTACATTTTTCAATATTGCATCAAGGTAGAATGTTATGTTGCTTCGGACAGATAGGGCAATATGGCCAATTGACAGAAATATGAGAGCTCTTTCACGCTCTTTTTTGAATTGTGCAATTAGATGAATCATGCTATCAGAGAGGTATTTTTTTGTAAACTCAATTGGGCTATATTGGGCAAGGTCTGGAAGTAATGAAATGATTGTTCTGCGAACAAGCAAATCTTTATGATCCTTGTAATGTAATATTGTTTCGCAAACTTCCTCATAATATTGCTGCATAAACATTCCAGCTGTTCTTAAAAGCTCTCTTATTGCTAGAAGACTGCCATGAACGTCATCCGTTGTTCCAATTTTAAGACCTGCTTTAGCCTCGTCATAGATTTTTTTGTAGCAATTTGTTTGCGCTTTGCTGTCTCTACTGGCCATAATTTCTAAACAGTTATGTAAGGCTTCGGCAGCATCGATTCGAATTGCAACTTTAGGATCCCTAAGACCGATCCATATTACATCTATGATTTTGTTGATGTACGAATACATTAATGTTTTGCTGCTTTTTGCAAGAGCACCAATCATCAGAACTGCTGAATGCCTTCTTGATTCTTGACGATCTGATTGAAGCCACTCTAGAGCACGGGATATCTCAAACTCAACAATTTCTGCTGCAAGTCCTTCATAGGCCGTTAGTTTTCCCATTGTGTTGACAGCCGCTCGTAGAACTTCAATATCATTAGTGGGTATCACTTGTCGTAAATAATTTGCAAACCGTGTAACTTTTGTTGACATTTCATCAGCCTGGTATACATCAAGAAGCTTGTCAATAGCTGTTATTCCGCCTAGCCGGGAATATATATCGGTACTACGTAGATATTCAAATATCCTTTTGTTAATTTCATCGTTGGGGGGATGTACGCCATCTTTAATATCCTCAGCACCTAAGGCAAGGAAATGCTGTTGTAGCTCATTTCCAGCCTTTTCACGTTCCTCGGCAGATCTGAAGCTTTGATGTTAGATAAAACAGTGTAAAAAACATAAGAATGATTTAACTTACTTGGAGCGTAAATCAGAGAAAATCCCATTTAAAACAACAGTTTCTTGTTGTAGTGCTGGAGATATTGGAGCCATTTCAAAACAGTGTTTTTTGATGATCGAATGACCCTGAAGAATGTAAATAAATTAATTAACCCCAAAAATAATAACTTTAATGATCCTTTCAGTGTAGATAATTGGGCTGATAGAAAAAAAAAGAAGCTGTATTATATAGTTGTGTGTGAAGGGTTTAAATAGTGAGAGATTTTGTAGTAGTGATATAAAGTTGTTTATCGTGGATTATAAGGGTTTGAGTTGTAATACATGTGTCACAACATTTTTAGAATGTGGCTACACAAATTTGAAAATGAATAAAAACAAATTTCCTCTCTAAAAAAAATACATCTGTCATAAATGACTAATCATATAAATATTACTGGTATGGCCTTCAATTGTTCTCAAACCTGTTAATTAGTTTATAATGAGATATTTGAATAGATTATCAATACACTTTTCTGTAGATGCAACATACACTTACGTCATTAAATTAATACTTGCCTATACTCATTTTCTCTATCTTTGTCTCTGTTTTTGTAAAGAGTTTTAATACAATTATTTTGAGGAAATAAAATAAAATAAACTCTTAATCAATAAATTTCATTCCAATATGGAGTTTATAACACTTAATTTTCTCCAACTAAACCTATTGTGAAGAAAATAGTAAAAGCGAAATTAGAAAATGATCTTATGTTGATACCTTTTCTCAGCTCTAAATAGATATCAAAATCTTCATCAAAGCTTGAAACACTTTTTTGTATTCAATAGCTTCTGTGGATTTGATATGAGATCTATCAATTTCAGTTTTGGTCTTTCTTTTTCTTCTCTATCTTTGCACACCTTTATAACGTTTTGTCTTCTTAAAGTAATGCCTGTTTTAGTTTTAATAATTTTAGATATGTATCACGTGATATGATTTTTTTACATTTTCATCATTAGATTTTTTTTTTTTTTTTTTTTTTTTTTTTTTTTTTTTTTTTTTTCTTCTTCACCTAATAGTTAGTAAAAATGTCAAAACCTGGAAAAATAATTATTAAAGCCTCAGGAAAGCCCTTGGCTTCAGATTATCATAAATATATTCATTCTACAATCAATTCGCTAACTTCTTCGACCAAATTCATCAATAAAGTTGGGAAATTTGACAATCCTGTTCAGAAAAGTATTTTTTCATTATCAGAGAGACAAATATATTCAAATATTTTTGGGGGAACAGTAAGTGAGGTGAAAACAAAATTTAAAGAATATACACCCAAAGCAAATTTAACTCGATACAACCGAAAATCTTTCAATCAGAAGCCAATATTTTTCGATGACAAAAAGAACAAAATACCCTACCCAAATATGTCAAAGCATTCTTATATTATGAATGCTGCATATCAATCATTGAAAAATTGCTGTTTTTTTGCAATAGTTTCCCATGATATGAGTTATGATAAACTAGCCATGGAATCATTTGCGAAAACCAAAACCAAAATATGTAAGAAAATGGGCATTGATTATTTTTTTATAAAGCCTTCTTTATTACAAGCTTGTATATGGAATCTAGAAACAAAAGTACACGATAATAGTGAAGATGAAGGAGAGGAATTGGATAAGTTTTGGTTTGATGGCCATATAGACAGGTATAATAGCTCTCTTGTCAATCAAATTCGATACAGAAATGAAGATGAAAAAGAAAATCTAGGGTACTTGTCACTTTACAGTTTTAGTCTGGACGATATGATCTTTGAATATCTTGACAAATCATTAGTGGAAAATTATGGATTAAATCAAAAAATTATTGCATCAAAGTTTTCTCCAAACATCGTTGGAGGATCAAAAAGACTTAAAGACATTATAACAAATATAGAAGAACCTTGGAAAATCACAGGAGATGAGCAAACTAAAGTTGTGGCCAAGCTATTCAAATTTTTTGCATCAAATGGCTTGGTTAAAAGTTCACCTGCTAACGATGGCGGTATTATTTTATTGCCTGAAAATGCTAAATAAAGCTACCCTATAATACTTTTGTGCTAATAATTTTTACAATTATTAACGCATTGTCGGATACCTTTTGGATCTTAAGTAAAAAAGTTCCAATGCTAAAAATAAGTTTGTAAATAGTTGACCAACATTTCGAGCATTGCATTATTGTACTAGAGAATACAAACATTTTTCATTCGATTATGGTAAGGATTTCAAAATGTATGAATATTTAAGGACAAGGGCAAAAAAAATAAAACTGGCTACAAATAATCTGTATATAATGATAGTATAAGAAAATAATAAAAATGGGCATGTAGTGTAGTGGCTATCGCGTCCCCTTCGCATGGGGAAGGTCACCGGTTCAATTCCGGTCTTGTCCATCTTCTTTTTTGATAACTTATCTACTTGAACTTTTTTTTATAATATGATTACCCCAATTTTCAAAATATCAAATTTAAAGAATTTAGGTATTCTTGCTGTTAGTGTTTCTATGGATAAATAAGAAAAGACTTGGACTAAAACAATATAATTCTACTATTCATTATGATAAGCTATTCAAAAATTCAATCAGTAGCAATTATTGATAGTAATCAAACTCAATGATACTATTTGCATTCAATATCTTCTACTCTGAAAAGAGTAAAAAGGCCGCGGGATATATTCTGAGGGTGCTCACACCCCGGTGGTCCCAAAACGGCATACCACTCCCTTAAAGACCGTCGCTAATCCATCTTTTTGAGCCGAAATATATACTTATCAACAGATATTTTTGGATCTTATTCAGCGATTACATAATAAAAACACGAAAAAAATGCCCGTGGAATAACTGACTCGGTATAATCTTGGAAACATAGATATAAATACAATGTAAGCGCCGTTTATTTGATTCTTGTATCTTACCTTGATTTTTTTTTTTTTTCTCTTTTACTTTTTCTTCTTCTTCATCCTGTTTTTCAAATTATACTGTTGAGGATAACAAAACAATTAAACTATCATGATTTATTCTAGAGCTTTGTCTAGAATTATCAAAGCCTCGACTCAACGCTTAAATCAAAAAGGCTTACATTCTCTTTCGATTTCTGAGGAGGTTAGAGATGCTTTAGCGAACAAGAAGCCAGTCGTTGCGTTAGAATCAACTGTCATTACTCACGGCTTGAAATATCCTGAAAACCTTAACTTTGCTTTTGAAGTTGAAAACACAGTTAGGGTAAATGGTGCTGTTCCAGCTACAATTGCTTTTTACAACGGAGCTCCTGTAGTGGGTGTTTCTAAAGAGCAACTTACTCAACTTGCTGAGGCTAGTCGTGAAGGAAGCACATCTAAACCCGTTAAGGCATCGAGACGCGATATTCCTTATGTTATGAGCAAAGGATTGATGGGAGGTACCACCATTGCAAGCACTATGATTTTGGCGCACAAGGCTGGAATCAAAGTTTTCGCTACAGGCGGTCTTGGTGGTGTCCATCGAGGATTTGAGGAAACGATGGATGTTTCTGCCGATTTAGAAGAATTTGGTAAGACACCAGTTGGTGTTGTTTGCTCTGGTCCCAAGTCTATCTTGGATATCCCCAGAACAATTGAATATCTTGAAACCAAGGGCGTTCATGTATCAACTTTAGGCCCAAAAGGAACAAATATTCCTGGTTTTTTCACTTCTGACTCTGGTGTTCCATCACCATATAATTTCAGCACCCCAAGAGAGGCTGCTGAGATTATTCATGCAAATGAATTTTTTGGTCTTCACTCTGGTGCAGTTTTTTGTGTTCCAGTTCCAGCAGAGCTTTCACTACCTAAGGACTACATCGACAAGGTTATCAACGATGCCTTAGCCGAGGCTGTTGTAAGAGGCATCTCTGGAAAAGAAGTTACTCCCTTTTTACTTGGTGCCATCATCAAGGCTACTGACGGAAAGTCTCTTACTACCAACGTTGCATTTTTGTTGCAAAACGCCGCATTTGCTTCCAAGATTGCCCAGGAATTAATTTATTTAGAAAATGAATCCAAGTCCGAGTCAAATCATTTTTTAGATAGAGCCACTCCATCCTCAATTAAGTCGACACCTAAGAGTGATGTTGACTGCGTTGTAGTTGGTGGGGTGGCAGTTGATCTCACTTGTCAGATTTCCAATCCCATTAAAAAACTTTCCCCTACTTCCTATCCTGGAAAAACAGCAAGATCTTTAGGTGGTGTCGGCTACAATGTAGCAAAGGCATCATTTTTCAATGGATCTAAACATAACATCTCGACTGCTATTGTTTCTTCTGTCGGCAAAGACTCCTCTGCTACCGTTTTTGATGAAATCAACTCCGAAGTTTTAGTCTCAAAAGACTTGAAGCCAGAAAATTTCAGTACTTCTGGTATCGATGTTACTGAAAAGCACAATACTGCTACCTATGTTGCTATTCACGATAATCAAGGGGACTTGATTGTTGCTTGCGCAGACATGGACATTTTGACGAATATGGACCCAAAACATATATCTCAAGAAATTGAAAAGTTCAAGCCAAAATGCGTTCTGTTTGATGGAAACATTGGTGAAGAACAAAAGCTTGCTACCATTGAAGCTGCTCAAAAGGTCAATGCCATTATTGGATGTGAGCCTACTTCTGAACCTAAAGCTGCAGCACTTGCTGGGGTTTTGAAATCAGTTGTTCCTAATAACTCCATCCACTTTGCCACTCCCAACATTTATGAACTTTCTGCTCTTCAAGAAAAGCTTTCCGATCAAGGTTCCTTTGATGTCGACAATTGGTTTGTTGTGATTGATTCTCTGTCCCTTGGTACTACCTTTAGAAACTCTTTAGAACAATTTGCTTCAAAACATCCTGAAATATCAGATATCCTTATTAAAGACGGCGTTGCACAAAAGTCGATCCAAATCTTACCATATATCCCAAATTTGTTTGTAAAGCTTGGCTCTAAGGGTGTTTTGATTTTCAAGTTAGTCACCGGTGCTGAAGAAGTTGCATTCACCAAAAAGGATGTTGCTGCATTTCCTGCAAAGTCTGGATTCGAATTGTTCTTTGCCGGAAACAGTGGTCAAACTGGTGTTCTTGTACAATATATTCCTCCAATTGTAATTCCAAAAGAATCAGTTGTTAGTGTTACAGGAGCAGGCGATACTTTTGCTGGTGTGCTCTTGTCTGAAACCGCTGCTAATCCCAATTGGATTGCTACTTCAAAGGATAGATTTTTTGTCATGAACAAGGCACAAAATGCAGCTGTTTTAACTATTCAAAGTTCCAAGAGTGTTTCTGAAAAGTTGGTTAATTTGTAAACTTGATGCCTTTGATGTTAGTTTGTACACAATTTTATCTCTTTTCGATAGGTTTAGCTAAAATAATCAAATTATTATAAATCTTTGTCTATATTTTTATTGTTGCTTTTTTATTTTTATAGTTGCATTGTTTTTTGTATATATGTATATAATTATATATCTGTATTATATTTATTGTTGTTTTATTATAATATTTACAATTTGGTTAAACCTTCAACAACCGTTGTTCTGGCACTTTCACTAGCAGGAGACTTTCCGGTTAAGTAATGAAGGAAAAGAATTGTTGAGACGTGTGGTTCGCCAACAGATCCAAGATGGATTTTCTCTGCAGTTTCTTCTGACTGTCCCTTGTAATAGCTGATATCTAGTGAGCCATCATTTTCCCTTGTCAAATGTAAAATGTTGTGCTTTGGTACACTGAGCTTTCTAGAAAAGGCTACTTTGAAATCGTTAATGCCCCGACCAATATCTTCCATCATCTTGAGATATGCTGGGTCATCTTTGGGAATGGCTGGATTAGTAGAGAGTTGTTTGTAATATGGATGGTTCAAGATACCTCGAACGAAGCCGTCTCTCAGGTGACCAAAGTCAGTATTTCTAACTGGAACGATTCTTAGGTCTAGGCGAATCCCGTGGCTTAACAAGTGGGCAATAACCTTTGGTCCCGCTTCGACATCTCTCAAAATAGTTTTAAGATCTTTGGATGGGTATTGGCTCATGGCAGATTCAAGAATAGAATGCGCAAGTTGTTTGTCCTCAGAGGCAATATAAATACCTAAAGCATATACGTGGAAAGAAAGAAATGAAACTGTTCGAACACCGACTCCTAATAGATCATACTCAATTGGTCCCTTGGCTGTCTCATCAAATAATTTTATCTTTTTAGGAAATGGAGGACTGTTAGTGGGGGGCTTTACAAACGCCTCTCCATCTTCAGAAGTAATTGTGACTTGGGCATTTGGGTCAATTTTGCCCTTCAATGTGCTGTTTGCATCTAGTGAAATTTTATTGGTGGTGAACTGAATTGCCCCATATCCCGCTATAATACCAGTAGTTAAATACAATAGTTTTGTGGAGAGAGGAAATGTGCTGCTGATATTTGCTCTCTTTGCATTGGTGCTAAATAAGCGAGCAGTTGAACGAGTAAAGTTTGAGCCTGAATGTTGGAAGGCTAATTTTCCAGCTTGAAACAATCTTTGATAAAGCATTATGAGAATGGTGGCGGTTTCAAGATAATGCTGATTAATACAACGCTCAGCTGTTGATCTTAGTGTGATTGGAAATGTGTGGAAAAGAAAGAGAAAACAAAAAACAAAAAACAAAAAAAATATATTAAAAATCAATAAATAAATAGTGTCATCTACATCTATTGTGTTGTTTCGTTTTACTAACAACAAATATATGTCCACCAATATCACCATCAAGAACTGCCAATAACCTACAAATATGAAATTAAAAGCCAGATTTCCAAACTCTAACAAGATATTAAATATTGAAGGCACAGAAAAAGAAGTCACTTTGGCTAAACTTTTTGATGCTATGTTTAATGATGCCCCAACTGTTGAATCAATAAAGGTTGGGATTCCCCCTAGACCAGTCGTGTTAGATGATGTATCCGCACCACTTGCAACAATTGGAATCAGAAACGGAGATCAAATCATTGTGGTTCCTGGGGATTTGACATCAACTTCACCCGAAATTGAATCCAATCAAGCTACAAATACAAACCAGCCTTTAAGTGCCCCCTTGGATTCTAAACCTTTCTCTCAAGAAAGCACCAAACCAGGACAAAACTCGGTTCAAGTTAAGGCAGGAAGATTTGGATTTTTACGATTACGCATCATGGAAGATGATAACTCTTGTTTGTTTAGGGCTGTCAACTACGGACTAAATCCTTCGAAGGATATGATGCGCCAGCTACGTGCTATTGTGGCGAATGCTATACAGGCAGACCCAATGGAGTACTCTGATGCTATTTTGGGGAAGCCAAGAGCCGAATACATTAGATGGATTCAAACAGATAACGCATGGGGTGGAGCTATTGAATTAGAGATTTTAGCTAAACATTTTGGCATCACCATCCTATCTTTAGATGTTGCAACTCTGAGCACTTACTTTTTTAATCCAGGACAGGACAAGTTTATTATAGTGGTATATAGTGGTATACATTATGATGCAGTGGCTCTTGTTCCTTCTGAGGATGATGAGGCAGGGCCAGAGTTTGATACAACAATGTTTACGGTAGATGAAAAGGGAAATGAGGTTGTACAACAACTTAAGGTATTGGGAGAGTTATTGAAGCAAAAACATTACTATACAGACACTAGCAACTTTGAACTGAAATGTGATATTTGTAATGCGATCATTATTGGTGAAAAAGGGGCAAATGAGCACGCCAAAGCAACAGGCCATACTTCATTTAGAGAATCATAATAGAACAAGTGAATTAGAAATATAACTTATAGATTGACGGGGAAAAAATATAATAGAATAAAAACGGAAAGAAAAAAAAAATGAACCTTAATGATGATGATAGTATGAAGTTTTTATTGAATGTGTTGGGTGTGAAAATATCAATCTTCTGTTTTCATTTCAACTTCTTCAGTTTCATCTTTATTTTCAATAGTAACTGGAACCTCTGGCTTTGCATCCAAAACTTTCAATACTTCCTCTGATTTCACAAGCTCTTCTCTTTCTTTTCTCTTTTGTAAAAACTTTTGGACATTGTGACCGGCTGCAAAGTTTGCTTCTTCTTGAGTATATGGACCTTCTTTTAGTTCCTTAACCTGTCTTTTGTGAAATCTGCCCTTCATGTGTGTGTTTTTGGCTGATACTGAGTCAAAGTATCGGGCACATGGGATACAATAGTACTGTCCCAAACCTGGTTTTGTTTCGTCTAGAGGCTGGTTTTTCAGGCTCTCTATACTTTTACTGGATTTCATATCATCGTAGAGGATTTGATCGGCTTCTCTATAATTATTTAGAAAAAGGTAAAACCAGTTATTAGAAAAAAGCTTTTTTTTATAGAACATAGTGAATGTTATCAAGCATACCTTTTATATCTCTTTTGTTTGGTTCTTTTAGTAGCTAATACTGGCATTTTGATATGTTGTTTAAATCTTAAGGTTTTAGCAAAAAATTGAGGGTTGAAAAGTGTAAAAAAATAAAAAAATAGATAAAAAAAATTTTAACGATATAAAAAAGTTGTATGTACGGCTGACTCTTATAAGTCTTTTGAATTTATACACATTAATCTTACAAATAAAAATAAAGATTATAGAAAAAGCTAAAAAATATATAGAGGATTTTGTTCTTGTTTATTAACTATAATTTAATCATAAAAATCATCATCGTCGTCGTCATGCTTTGAAGGCTTTGAAGAAAACCTCAATCTGCTTCTTGAGTGTCCTTCCTCTCCGTCATCTTGATTTCTAATGAGTCGTCTGTCATTGTCTTTTACAGCCCCTACTCTGACAAGCATATCTTCAATATCTTCCAAACTAGTAGAATTTCCACCAAGCTCTTTCAAAGTGACGTATTGCTTTTTGACATTAGTATTGTTGTAAACCAAAATCGTAGGGCAGTTTTCAGGCCGGTAATGCTCGTTGATCTGTCGAGCATCGATTTGAACAAATTTTATATCTCTGAACTTCTCTGCAGTTCGTTCAAACAAAGCGGTAAGAAGCTTTGACTCAGGAATACCAGGATACATTATGTGAAGAAATACATACTGATCATTTGCTGATGCATTGGTAACCTCATCTGTGTATTCCGGCTTTGAAATGGTTTGAAGAGATCCAAATTTTTCTTTTGAGGCTTGTTGCTGCAATTCTGAAATACGTTTTTGGCGGTAAAACTCTAAAAATTCTTCATCTTCCTCATCTTCTAGTTCGTCTAGTTCCTCAACTGTTTTATTTTCCAATCGGTTGGCTTGAGCCTTTTTGATTGATTCTTCAAGGGCTTCTTCGAGTTGCTGTGATGGAGATGGCGGTTTCTCAGGAATGATACCATGTTCTCTTAAAATGTCATTCCATTCAGTATCTTCATTTGGGTCAACTTCTACATTCATTTTGCTTTACGTTGGCTGATTGATTCTAAGCTTTGTTATTTTAACAAAATATATCAAACGTGAGCAAGTGACATTTTTACACCATGTCAGCCTTTTATTACATATGGTGGGAAAAGTAGTTTAAAGCAGGGTAACACAAGATGCCAAAACTTAATGCAACTTCAATATATTGAATTATCAAGGCATTGGTTGAGAGTCTCAACAAAATATATATATATATAATAAATTAAATATTTTAAATGGTACAAACAATCAAGTAAGCAAAATGACCTGTAAGAAATCTAGTAGTTAAATATTATTGAGCAAAAATATAAGAGTCACAAGTCAGATTTTTTGTCAGGAACGACACCAGATTTGGCAATCTTAACGGCTTTAACAGGCTTATCACCCCAGGCAGTTCTAGTGTTTTCAATCTTCTTCACAACATCAAAACCTTCGAGGACTTCGCCAAAGACAACATGCTTTCCGTCAAGCCATGGGGTTGGAACAGTGGTGATGAAGAATTGGGAACCGTTAGTGTCCTTGCCAGCATTAGCCATTGACAAACGGCCAGGCTTGTCGTGCTTAACAATAAAGTTTTCATCAGGGAATCTTGGACCATAGATAGACTTACCGCCAGTTCCGTCGCCTTTTGTAAAGTCACCACCTTGAATCATGAATTGTTTGATAACACGATGGAAAATAGAGCCTTCGTAGCCATAGCCCTTTTCACCAGTAGCTAAAGCACGGAAGTTTTCAGCAGTCTTTGGGACAACTTCACCATAAAGACCAATGACAATTCTACCAAGTGGGGCTCCGTCTTGTTCAATGTCAAAATAAACTTTGTCAGTGATTTTTGGATCGGCAGCCATGACTACTTGAAAGGTAGCCAATAAAGCCATGAGAGCAAGTGCAACAAATGAAAAAGCAGATTTCATTTTAAAAGCAATGAATGAAAATACAAAAGATAAAATAAATTGATAATAAAAAAATAAAAAAAAATATTAAGGAATATGGTTGGAAAAAAGAATTGGTATGAAAAATAAGAAAAGAAAAAGAAAAATAAATAAAATGTGGAAAAATAAAGTTGAAGACGTGGCTTTTCAGTTACATTTTTGTTACAAACGCCAAACTTTGTAACATCATTTCGAAGACAAGATTTTTTATTTTTATTTTTCTATTTTTTTTATTTTACACATACCTACCAATCTTTCAATATTTGATTATTTTCAACATATTAAAACATATCTCTCATCAAAATGTCAGATACAAACAAAAATTCTGAGAGTCCGGCCATATCAACAAGCAATGGCTTATCTTCAGAACCCAAAAGCGAAAGGCCATCAAATTCAAACACCCCTGCTGCTTCGTCATCAACTAATGGCTCAACCTTAACAAATGGCAAAGATTCGGAATCATCATCAACAACAACAAACAACAATATAGATCCGTTGAAAGCTGCTCAAGAATCTTTACCGACAGCAACTCCTAGAGACGTTCGGTTGTTGCACTTGATTCTCGCGTCTATGGGCGTCACCTCCTATGAAGACAGGGTTCCTTTACAGCTCATGGATTTCGCGTATCGTTTCACACACGGAGTTTTACAAGATGCTTTAATATACAATGATCATGCTCATTCGTCAGTAACGCCGGCAGGTCTTGCAGCGACTCAAAAACCACTTAGTACAGAGGATATTAGACTGGCAATAGCAGCAAGACTGAATTATCAATTCAAGCCTGCACCTCCAAAGGAAATGCTATTAGAATTGGCTCAAGAAAAAAACAAGCGTCCTCTTCCAGTAGTTCAAGCACAATGGGGATTGCGATTACCGCCTGAGAAGTACTGTTTAACTGCAAAGGAATGGGACTTTGAAGAAGAAAGAGAACACATTCAAAAAAAGAAGAAGATAAAAGCAAGCGATGATGAGATTATTGGTTAAAGTTGTAGGAGTACTCGGTCTAAAAATTTTATTCAATGAACAAATGTAGTTAGTGACTTTATTTATTTTTATATTTTATTTGGTTTAGAGTCAACAATCTGGAAATTGTGGATGATATAGATAAAGTCGGTTTTGTTGCTATTGGGAAGATTATACATGAAGATTGTCATTTTTCCAAATATCAGAAGGATAAACAATATTTAATCTAAATCAAATAGTATAATGAATGAAATAATTAATATGATGACTTTGTAGAAATATAATGAGTATATTAGCAATAAGAAAAATAAAACACAAAACAAAGTGAAAACAAGTGTTTTTTTTAGAGGAAATTGAAAGCAAAATCCTAATAGAAGTTAAGTAGTTTTTTTATTTTTACTTTATTGAATTTTTTTAATTGTTTACTGAGTTCAAAAATGGCATCAAAAAATTACAATAACCATTTACACGAGATTGGATACAAGACTAGACCAATTACTTTACACATTATTTCAATATGCTGTTTCTATTTGTCAGGATAGAAACACCCAAAATCTTTTATATTTTGTTACTATCCTAAATTTCAAGCATGTAAAATCAATTTTTTTAATTTTTATTTTATTTGTATATTTTATATTTTTTTCTAGTTTCTGATCCTAATATGGCTATACTCTTAGATAAAATTTCTAAATAAAATTTTCTAAATAAAATAAAAAATAGAAATTTTGTTTTACCATTTGTTTCTATTCTTTTTTTTTTCTCTTATACAATCTAACATGGTTGCCATGATGTTTTACAAAATGTTAATAAATTTGGTAGTGTTTTTTTTTTTTTTTTTTTTTTTTA
>CBXB010000031.1:149239-169847 GCA_000817185.1 Magnusiomyces clavatus CNRMA 12.647
AAAAAAAAAAAAAAAAAAAAAAAAAAAAATTGAACAATTGTGAAAATATTTAAAACATTAAAGTAATTGATGTTTTGAAATCTTTTCAAAGACTCTAATGTTGAAATCTTTTTTTTTTTCCAAAAAAAAACAAACAATACACATTAAAACTTTTGACAGGAGCTTTTATCAATTGCAAGTTTAATTCATTACAAGGCCTGTATATGTTCAATGATCTACCATTTTTATACTATTAGAAAAATGACAAAAAACGGCCTAATTGAGATATTCTAAAAGTCAAAACTAGAAAAATGTTAATCAAAATGTCTTTTTTTCCCTTATCTTATATTGCTTTAAGTTATCGTTTGTCCTATTTTGTTTGGTTCTGTCGAAAACCTCAACTTTTCTCAAACTTTAAAAAAATTAAGAAGTTAAAGCAATCAACAAAATCATTCATGACTTAACTGAGTGAAGATAATAGTAATAATAATAATAAATAAATAATAGATGAAGATTTAATCACATATTAGCTATACGTGTAGATGTATATATATATATATAATTAGCGGTCGAAACAATGAGATTAAAAAATAATTTTCATGGTTATCCCTTTGTAGAGATCCGAATTTGTCACTGGTTGTAGTAGTAATTGTGGTGAAAGTTAAGTCTTAATACTCCTTTATTCACATTTATTATAACAGTATTATAGTTTTTGATGCGCTCATTTATACAAGAAAATCAACCACTGATTATACACACACACACATATATACACGCACATACTTCTTTATTCAATCATGTTTTTTTTTAACAATAATATATAAGCCATGATCTTCCCTTTGGTTTTTTATTTTTTTATTTAATTTATTTTTTTACTCTCTCATTTTGATAAACATCACCATCATCACCTTTTATATACTATATTTTCCATCAAACGGTAGTGGATCATCCCTGCCTTCGATCTATATATTCACACACTTTCTATAAAACAAATATAATAACAGTAATAATAAAACGAAAATATCATTAAACATGAGCTCAGTACTTCCACCTTTTGCCAATGGTCTTCAAAACATCAATCTGAGTTTATCACCCGCAGATCACTATTCTTCACTTTCAAAGCCATATGTACCTTCACTACAAGTAGCAGCATTGATGGAGGAGGTCTATCGATCAGATTCCTCCTACATTTCAGAACTACAGATTTTAAAATCATACACAGACTCTCAATCTGATCTTTTCTCTCTTGTCAACAAACTAATCAAACTTCACCAAACTCCCTCCTACTTGGCAACTCCGGATTCTCGTAAAAGTTGGGCTATTAAGGCAGACGGTCTTTATTCACATTACATTAAATTATACAAGTACAATCCCGATGATCTACCTCAACTGATACATATTTTCAAAAGACCTTTAGCTAGAATTAAACTAATGTCGACGTTTTTCAAGGTAAGTCGAGACTTTTTTTTTTTTTTCATCCCTTTGTAAATATTTTTTTTAAAAAAAAAATAAAATAAGTATTATTTATTTAACAATTATAATATTTTTGAAACAGTTTGCTTTATTAAACAAACGAAAAAAAAAATATTATATTTTTTTGAAATAATATCGCTTACTAACACTAACCCTTTATAAACTTTTATTTTTTTTATTTATTTTTTAACCACATTCTACAGAAAGTTTCCAAACTAGAACCTGGTACCCACCATCGCAACTTAAAAGCAAGTAAACTTAGAACCTTCTCACTCTCAACAATTGGTAGTGAAAACTCATCTGCTACTGAAGCAATTGAGTATGAAGGTTCAAACCAAACTGCCGATTGGATATTTAAAGGCCTCATTCACGCAGCTCGTTGCAAAATTGACGAACAAATAAAAGCAGCAGATATCAATTATTTTATCTTCAACAAAGTTCTCTCTTTTGAAACACTTACACCCGTTTCTTCCATATTCGAGGCAAATCTCATTGCTTATCGCAAAGAGTTTATATTTACCCTAAATCACAGTTCCGGTGTACAATGGTCTCCTTGTAAAGTCGAGGCGTTGCTACTCAAAACATCTTCTCAATGTGAAACTGTTGACTCCCTTGTTTTATGTTTTATTGAAAACCCTGGTAGGTCTTTAATGTTTCCTCCATTTCGCAAGGGCCATCTTACTCTGATAAACCACAATCTTGTAGATGCCTCAGAATCAGCACAGTACTTGCAAGATGCCCCTAAAACCCAATACATGTCCCTGGAGGACTGCAATGGTTCTTACTTCACCTTGAAAACTTCATATATTTCTGAAATCCCCACATGGAAAGAGTGCATATCTTTACTGTTTGCTGGTGACATTACAACTAATAGATATAGTCACTCTACCTCTTCTTCTTTTTCGACAAATACGATAGAAGAGCAACTTGATCAAGAATGCCAGGAATTTAAGCACATCTCAAAGCAGCTTACCGATGCATCAAACAATTCCAGTTATCACTTTGGCTCTAAGCAGGAAGACATTTTAGCTAGACCTTTCAGAGGCCTAAATATTATCAGCCCTAGCGGTACATCTCATTCCATCGACTCAATGATGAAAAATGATGATGATAATGGCATCCTTGAAATTTATCCACCCCGGATCGAGTCCAATAAGCCTCAATCCTCTCCTCAATTGAGCTTTATAAAAACACAATCCCTGGTTGATGCTCCCGAACTAAAGCCTTATATGATTGATCACTCTTCTTTGGAGGATTCTTTCCAGACACCTATAATGGCTTTAGAATCTAATATTTCACAATCAAATGCCCAAACAAACACAAATCTAAGGCTGACACAACCCAACTTTGAAATAGAGCACGCCGAAGATGACCTGGAAGAAGATGAAGAAGACGAAAATGATCATTTTTATGATGTGCAAGATAGTGACACTTCTTTTACTTCAGATGAGGAATTTACTGATCGTGAAATGTATAGCTTGAATTCCCAAGATAGATCCAGTAGTAAATCACTGTCAACTTTAGAACAGTTCGAAGTTGTCAATTGCACCTCTTTTGGAAACAAAACGAAAAACTACACTCAAGAATCAACAAGTACTCTTGAAATTCCAAAGTCCACACCCAAAGAAGATACTGCTACCTCTGTCGCTGTCAACTCTCTACCACTAAAAGCCACTGCCAATTATTCAATCTCTGTTCCACCTCACTTTCCACCTCCACCACCTCCAACACACACTTCCAATGGCCAAATAAGCCAGACAAATATCTTAAGTTCGAGCGATTCTCCTTCATATGAATCAGCTCCAACTCCAATGTTGGAAGAGACTTCAACAATGTCTACTATTGATTTTATAGAAAATAATCATACTACTCTAGTATTCAAAAAGCCTTGGAGAGTTTCAACTATATCTAACAACAGAGTTACTCCTGTATTGTCTGTAATTGGACCCAAATCTGAGATTCCAAGTCACATATCACAAAAACCTGCAAACCCCCCAATAGTCACTTCGAATTTGCATAGATCGGCATCTGAAAATGCTCTAACAGAATCTGCTTCTGAATTTGACTTTGCCAAAGCTAGCGCAGAATTAGCTGAGGATGAAAAAGAGTATTTTAATGCTAGAGAAGAGCCTGAGCAATTGAAAGTTACCAAGTCTGTTCCTGAAACAGAGGTGAACAAACAACATAGTTCATCAAAGACACCACTACCAAACGAGGAATCCAATTCACTACCCATAGATGACGCTCTAAAGGTTATTAAAAGGTCTTCTATGCCAGCTCTCAATAAAAAATCTTCTATATCTAGTATCAATAGCGATTCGGCCAAAACTAAATCTAACAAACATATCAAGCAAAAGACTGAACCACCTTTCGCCAAGTCTTTACAATCAAATTCTAGTGGTGCTACCCTCAAGCGTAAAAAGTCCTCTTCTAAGCTTTTTTTTGGTGCTTTTTCCAAGATATTTGGTAAGTCAAAGAAAAATGTCGAAGATATTAAAAAGATAAATGATCCAGTTCAACAAGTTCCAAAACCATCTACTGAAAACAAACTTTCCACTAAGGCCATAGACACTGTCAAAACAAAACTCAATGAAGGTGTTACTCCTACTTCTATTGTTGAAGCTTTAGCAAGTACTACTGCACACAACAAGTTGGAGACAAGTAGTAGATTTATTCCCCTTCAATTTCGTCAGTTTGAAACAGAAGGAATAATGCCTTCTGCGGATCGAAATATGAGATGCCTCTCAAAAATTTCTGAAGAAGAGTTTTACGATGAGATGAACGATGAGGATTTTCCTAAGACAATCAGGGAAGATTTTGATATGACAGAAGATTCAGATAGTTGTGTGGCTTTTGGAGCTGTTATTCCTCCTGAAACGTATAGAGTTGATCAAAATGATTCTGTCAATTCAGTAAACCAAAACACTTCATCTCATTTATTCAATGACAATAAAGATGATAATTGCCAAAACGAGGAATATTGTGGAAAAATTCCAAACTCTTTTTCTAATTCAACTATTGGGTCTGCCTGCAGCAAAGATGAGAATGATTCACTTTTAAATTCCCACTCCAAACCATATTCTTCTACTCACACCATAAGCACATCTACTTCTTCCACGAACACCAATGACTCAAACTACAAAAGGCAAACTAAATCAGTTAATTCAAGCAGATCCCTAAGTGACTCAACTCTTTTTGAACCCATCTCTCAAGGGGTAGCTGATAGAATTGATGTTTTCAAAACAAAGGCTATTGTTTTAAAATGGGATCAAACTCGCTGGACCAAAATCACTGATGACTACATGGCAGTTACAGTTGCTGTTTGTAATAATATATCGAACACTTCACAAGGTGGTTTGATTGAATGCGTTTACAAGAGCAATGGTTCCAATGTTATGACCTCTTTAATGGTTCAACTTACTGAATCATCCTTAGTAAGAAGGTCGTCTAAACTGGATATTGAAATCCGAGATTGCCAATGTACACTACTGTCTTGCCCATCCGTATCCAGGATCCAGTCCACAATTGAAACAGAAGTCCCATTGTTGTTTAGGTTATCAAATTACAACGATGTTGAAGAGTTTTCTCAGTCTGTTAATGCATGTCGCCATAACTTGACCTCTAAAGTGTTGCTTTCCTCCAACATTGATAAAACATCTATGTCTGGAACACGTCCCATCTATTCCAACCTCAGTAGTAACAAATCGTCCGTTACTAGACGTAGCAGTACAACTACTATTTCAGGTAGCTCTAGTAATAGCAGTAAATCTCGCTCTTCTTCTACAGAAACTATTTCACACAAGTACCGATCCATGCCGACCCTGCTGCCTCCCAAGCTTTCAAGTAAGACTGAAGCAAAGTCTGTGGTTGAGAAAAAGGTTCAAAATGGATACAGAGTACAGAATATTTCCAGCACTTATTTGAACTCTCACTCTGATCAATCTTATTCTATGATTTACACCGAAACTCCAGAGCCTCCTCTGTTGCTTATCAATGATATTCGATGCAGATTGTTTCAACAAGCTCAGTCAGAGAGAGAGTTATCTACTCGAGATAAGAACGAGTATCCGTCAGAAGACAGCGCCTGGGCCGACTTGGGACTTGCTCGTCTTCGCATTTATACTGTTCCTAATAATCACCAACTCAAGCATTTGATGCTTCTTGACCCTATTAAAAACGAAATCATTTATGAGGACAGACTTCCTAAAGAAGCTTTCAAACCAGTTGGTAAAATTGCTATTATGGTTTCGTCTTCTTCAGTTTCTTTGGAACAATTGGAATTTATTATTAGGATGAACTCTACTAAAAATGCATCTCAAGTTCTGGATATTTTAAAACGTTGAAAAAAAAAAAGACTTTTAGAACTATCATTATTCTCTTTTTATTCTATACATTTTTGTTTGTATTTATATAACAGGTTTACTATGTACAATTGCTAATTTCTAATTCAAATAACTGTATAAAAAACAACAACTATTTATTATCAATTGCTAAAATATAAGCACTGCCCAAGGTTCTTTTTAAATCGTGAAAGTCAACATCATGGGAGTCCTCAACTTCGCCCCATAACTCTGTCTGGAAGACTGATTCTAAAGTTGCAGCGCGAACGGCTTCTTTGACAGTCATCTGGTTTGTAATGAGCATCATTCCAATAATCAAACTCTTTGCAGACATGGTGGCACGTTCTAAAGCAACAAGTTTCCATGGATCAAGGCTCTTAATCCAATTGGACACAGCCTTTTTGGCTTCTGCGCTCTGTCTGTTACCTGCAAATCCAGAGACATCAGAGTCAAGCCAGTTCAGCTTAAAGCTCTTCTTGTCATCACTAAAGGGGGCCCAAAACTCCTCGGCATAGGCGATTACGGGACGGTACTCGTTTTCCTGAGCCGGACGGAGCTTTCCCTCACAGTCTGATGCTGGCGAAAAGACCAGCAGTGTGTCAGTGTCAAGATAGGGCATGAGAGCCTCAATGATATTGCCCAAAGCTTCTGTGTCGATTTCGGCTTGCGGGCTGAGACTGTTGCCGTGAGTCAAGTCGATGGCGCGCGAGGCAAGGGACGTGAGAGGAACGAGGTGGGGTTTGATCTTAAGCGAGGGCAGCACAGTCCACTCGTGGGCAATGAGGTTGGCAAGAACGGGCTTCGAGGCTGGAATAACGAGGGGGTGGCCGTTGGGGGTCTTGATGGATTTGTTGTCAAGGCAGATTGTGAACGAGCCCTTGTGTGGGTCTTCCGCCTGCACCTCTGTAGTGACCTTTTCCCAGAATCGTTCCATGGTCTTTTCTAGTCTGTTGGTTTCAGATTTCACATTTGTTTCTACGTGGTTTGCTGAAGGACTGCCTCTGATGTTTGTTGATGCTGATGAAGATACTGGATCAAACTTTTGGTTGACCATTCGGACTACATCGTCGGTTGGAGTAGCGTAAGCACGACTAACATTTACTAAAGCAACTGAGCTCTTGTAAAGAGGCGTTCTTGTAGTCAATAATGACTTATTTAATATAGATCTAAATGGGCGGATCATTCTATTGTTTGTAATTCTAACGTTGATTAATAATAGATATTTGGATATGGTGAAAAAAAATAAAAAAAATACAAAAATACTGCTTTTACTGATAATTGAAAAAAAAAAAAATTAGATCACATGAACAGCTTACAAAAAAACAAAAGTAGAAAAAGTAGTACACCCTTCTTCCAGACATAAAAACCATATAGTTTTATAAACATCAAAAAAGAATCAAAGAATCAACAATGTCGTTACCTCCAGAAGTACTTCAAAAGGTTTGTAAAATGTTGCTTTTTCATTAAAACGATTAAAGTTTGAGTTACAGGAAAAAGAAACATAAATTTAATATACTAAAAAAACTTATAAATTTAGACCCTTGGTGATATGCAATTCAAAATCTTGTCAACCCAGACAGAGATGCAAGCAGTACAGCAACAGGAAGCTGCCATTCTACGACGGATCAGGCTTTCTGAGACGACAGAAAAGCAGATCAAAGAACTGACCCAGAGCAAGCCAGACACAACCGTATGGAAGGGTGTGGGGAAGATGTTTTTGTCAACAACTGTCGCAGATCAAATACAAGACCTGGAAAAGGAACGCAAGGAATATCAAGAACAGCTTTTAGCGTTGAAAAAGAAGCAAAACTACTTGGAAAATACATACAAGAACTTGACATCAGCTTTTCAAAACATATCAGTAGGAAAGTAGATCTTTAAATGTGAAAAAGAAAAAACGACTAACAGCAGCAAGCAGTAAGCTTTAAACCATATCGAGTTACTAGGGGTATCTATAAACCGTTACATAGAGCTATACAAGTTGCGAAAACACGAATATAAAACAAAAAGTAATTGGATCAAGTATTTTATGTCCTTAGTATATTGGGGGGAAAAACCAATTGTTTATACTGAGCTAAATTTCAAAAGTTTGGAATACAATATAACTGTTTATAAAAGCCGTAAGAGGGGTTTAAAAAAAGTCCCGGTTCTATTTGATAAATCACATAAGTTGGTACATGATGTCATGCCAGCATTGTCAAAATAGCGCATCAGTTGACATTATAAATCTATTTGTGCAATTAACGTAAGAGTAAAATAATGGGTTATCATTATATCAGATAATAGATCAAATGGACCGGTGTTGAGAAACAAACAAGTCCACCGATCATCAATTGGCCAAAACAATATCATACTTCTCTCTAGAAGTCTTCAATATGAATTATTTATATTTATCTTATTGAATTATGTATGGGTTCTTTCCTTTTCTTTTGGTAAAAAAGATAATAAAGACAGTCAAAAAAATAATAGTTATTTTTTTTGGTCAATTATACCGCACTGTACCCACCTCTACTAGATCCGCTTGAAAAAGTACCTGCAATTTTTCTAATGAAATCTCCAACAAGGAATGGGATATCTCTAAAGATATCAGAGTGTGGTAAAATGTCTGTAGACCATCCGTATCGGTTGTAATTCAACCAGGCTCCAACAATAATGTAAATAGCAGAACCAAGACCAACTAAGATAAAGAGCCATGTGAACCAGCCCCAAGAAGCACTACTAGCCGAATCGTCCTTGTTTTTGTTGTCATCGCCGTTCTTGTCACCATCTCCTCCCTTGTTTCCGTCATCGTTGCCTCCTTTTCCAGGCTCAGAAGCTGCGTTTTCGCACGCATGCTTGGTTTTCCAGGTCAACTTCAGGGTTTTCAGGTCCCATGATTCGTACGACAAAAACTTGTCGTCAGCATCATCTGAGTCCTTTGCGCAAACAAAGTCAATAACTCCATGGAGTCCATCTTTGGCGTCACCCCAAGAAGCTCCCTTGATGGATATTCTTAATCCTTCCTCGCCATTAGGATCAAGCGCCTTCAATCGCTCAATTTTGGCACCCGATTGTTTTCCATCGGTATCTCCTGCAACTGGTATGATCGACGCCAGAATTGGGTCTGACCCAGGTATTTTTATTTGTTGGATTCCGCAAACTAAAAAAACAACAGCAACAAACCAGTTAGAATTGATAGATTATAAATGGGATATTTAGAAAATTAAAAGGTAGAGATATAACGAGAAGAAAAAACAAAGATAAAAAAAAAATTACATACTTTGGGCTCCATCGGGACACTTTGATGAAAATGGTGTAGATGCATCGTTTCTTTCTATAGGGCTGCAAGGATTGAACAACCATGTGAACTCATTAGTTGAAGGGGGTGTTTCTAGTGTGCTGTTAATCTTGTGAGTGCCAGTAAGAGGCTTCAAGTCGAACGAAATGCCATCGACATGAATATCGCAATTCAAAGTAGCCGAAACGCCACCATATAGTATAGAAAGCAGATATAAACGGGCCGCGTTATCGAATATCATTTTTGATCTGTATGTAATTTTCTATGCTGTAAATATCTATAAAATGATTATTTATTAAAGCTTATAAAAAGTCGAAAAGTTGATTGATAAATTGAATGCTGAATAAAAGTTTTTTTTTTTTTGATATGTTTATTTATTTATTCAAGTGGTTTATTTCTATTAGTGTTTTATATATTCTCTTAATTAAAAAAAAAAACAGTTGTTTAGAAGGGAAAATGGAGGGAATGCAAAAATTAAAAAAAAAAAACCTTTTTAAAAACACAAAAAAAAATTAATTTCTGGTAACTTTATAGCTGCAGACCAAAATACATTTTAACTTTGCAAATCACCACTATCTACTATTATCAGTCCAAAACTACAAATTGTTAACCCCAAATTATTTTATTTTTTTTTTAGAAAAGTTTATTCATATCTATATTTTACTATCTTAATGTATCGTACATTTATATATTCTTTTTTCCTTCAATAAAACCAACCAGATTAATTCCGTAACAAAAATAAAAGAAGTCAAGAATCAAGACTAAAATCACACTCATCTATTTCCATCATTTTTTTTTTTAGTATTTTTCCATCATTTCTATTTAGCAGATCTCATGTATCTGCCAATTACTATACAGTGATCTCTTTCATAAGGTTCCAAAGTCAATTGTTCTAAAGGCTTAATTCTTTCTTCACGTAACTTTTGAACTTCACGAGCAAATACTGTCTCAGCGTCAACTGTAGAGTCGATACAGTTGGCCTTAATAGAAATGATAACACCACCCTTATCCTTCAGGAATAAATGTGAATTTAGAGCAATAATACGTGCTTGATCTGGTTGGGCAACATCTGCAAAAACGGCATCAACCATACCAACAAGCATTCTGTATTTTTGAGGGTGTCGAGCGTCTTCAATGATAGGGATGACATTAGGTCTCTTTTGAGCCATAGCAATTAAATCACGTCCAGAACGAGGGGAGAATTCAACAGCGTATACGACACCTTCTGGGCCGACAATATCAGAAACGTGAGATACAGATGTACCGGAAGCAGCACCCAAATATAAAACCTTTTTGCCTGGAGCAATGAATATTTCATCAATACCACCGAGAACACCAGCAGCAAGCTTGGATCTGAAAGGATTCCATACACGGTATTCGGTCTTTGTGGTTGTTGGTTCTTCTGAGTCGTTTTTACTACTGCTTGTTTCGACAGTGATTCTCTTTTCGCCATAGACACTTTCGCCTGGGACCATGTTCTTTGTAACTAATAAATCTTCTTTACCTCTGGCAATGAATATACCTGCATGTCTGTGAGGTTCGACAATGACCTTAGCACCACCTCTTGGTCCTCCCTTGCTAATGCCTCCACGGCCACCTCTAGCACCTCCTCTTGGAGCACCGCGACCGCCTCCACGACCGCCTCTAGCACCTCCTCTTGGAGCACCACGACTACCACCACGGCCTCCTCTGAAACCACCGCGGGAGCCACCTCTTGGGGCACCACGACCACCTCCTCTTGATTGTCCAAAAGCCATTATTAGTTTTGTTGATTTATTTTTTTGTTAAAAAGGGTATATATGTAAAAACAAAAATGTTTTAAAATTTTTTTTGATTAAAATCAAGATCTATTTAGATTATTTTCGAATATAATTAGATCAAGGTAAAAATATTTATTTTTTGTTTCTCGTTACTAAGAATGAAAAAATAAATATATTAATGTAAGATCAAAAAATGAAGATGAAAAATCCCAAAAGTTGAAGAGAGAGAGAGAGAGAGTAAGTGTTGGTTGGTATCAGATAGAGAAGGAAAAAAGAACCATGAAATATTTCAATGTAAAAATTTTTGGAAATTTTTCAAAAAAAAAATTGACTTTGGAAGGTAATCAGCATGTAATGATTACAAATAAACAGTAATTATGTTACCAAACTATGTTACAAAGTGGATTGTTGTAATTTCAAAATGTTTAAGAAATGTTCATTGTTCACGTGATTGTTGATAGGGCACATTTAGTGCTAATTAGGGCAGAAGACTAACAAGTCCCAAATAGGTAATCAGCAGTCTTTCAAACTTAAAAGGCTTTTTAAAATTTTCATTATCCATTACATAACAATGTTCTGCAATATTACCTAATGCAAAACTTCCTCTGCAATTGTACACTATCCACACCCAATGCTCAGCTATTGCAAGGTTTTACACCTACTCCCGTCTGATTCTCCCTCCCTCTCTCTCTCTTTTTTTTTTCGCTTCCCTTCTTACAATCAGGATTTTTAACCTCTGTCCATCTATATCCATCGACAACAGATACCGGCATAATGACTCGTTACGCTGCCACTTCCACAGATTCCGCCAACAGCGCTAAATCAAGAGGTTCCTACCTCCGTGTTTCCTTCAAGAACACCCGTGAAACTGCTCAAGCTGTTAACGGATGGCAAGTCAACAAGGCTCTTAGCTACCTTGAAGCTGTCTCTGAAAAGAAGCGTGCTATCCCAATGCGTCGATTCAATGGAAGCATTGGCCGCACCGGTCAAGGTAAGGAATTTGGCGTCACAAAGGCTAGATGGCCCGTCAAGTCCGTCAAGTTTGTTTCTGATTTGATCAAGAACGCTCTTGCCAACGCTGAAGCCAAGGGACTTGATGCTTCAGAACTCTACATTAAGCACATTCAAGTCAACAGAGCTCCTAAGTTGCGTCGTCGTACTTACCGTGCCCACGGTAGAATCAACGCCTACAAGGCCTCCCCATGCCACATCGAAATTATTCTTGCTCCTGAAACAGAATCCATTCCAGCTGCCGAAGAAGACAAGCAAGTTACTTCCGCTTAGATGTATTTCTATAAGACCAAAATAAAAAAAATTTCGACTTGATGACCTTTGACATAATAATGTATTCTCTCTCTTTGTGTATTTTAATACAACCATGAATTCTTGTTACCTTTTTTTCACTCATTAGGTACATGGGAATGAAAAAAAATAATAATAAATTTGGATTAATGGTAATGGTTTACTTCCAACTTAATTTCAAATTGTAAATCTTCTAAAGTGCTTTTTCTGATTAAAGATATTAAATATAATTTATGTTTTCTACCTGTAGAACATTTGTAGAATTTTTTGTTTATTGTACACCTTCTGGAATATCTGGAACAACGTTACTACCTGCTACTGTAGCACTAGATGATATTCCTGTTTCAGTAACTGAACTAGCACTAGGTAATGAACCTGCTCCAGTATGCCAAGTAGCATTGTACATTAATATTGTCATGACAAGTAAATGTAAAGCCAAACAATAACCGGCGAACAAATTTCGTGATGTCCGATTCACCAAAATTGTGCGTGTTAATGAATATAGTGCGCGTTCGATAGTACCCATCTTGGATAATGCTCTCTCACTCTCTCTATCTTTAAACTTTTGAAATGGTGATAGACCATCCTCATAAAGGTTCTTGTAGTTCGATTCAATACGAGATCCTGCTGAATATGGATTGATACTACTACTGCCCTTGGTGTATGAAGATGCATAACGTGCCTTTTGATAAAGCTCCAAATTGTCTTTCTTTACTGACTCCAATTCCTTACGAAGTTGTGTGATTGTGTTCCAACTTTTTCGTAAGTCATCTTCTAGCTCGGTATTTCTGGCTCGGAATCGATCTCTTTGTTGAGTTATAATCGGTAAAATAGATGCATCTGCAGTAGTGCTGTTATTGTTAGAGTTAGCAGTTCCAGATTGTGAATATGATGCCTCTGAGGGTTCATATCCCCCGACAATTGATGCTGTTGGTGACAATCGTCCCCCACCACCACGTCTGGGGCCTCCTGCAACTGATCTACCCCATCCGCTAACAACAGACATTGCTGGACCGCCTGCTCCCAGTCTGGTAACTGTATCATTTGTATGAGCCAAATCATCCTCCAATTTGGAATTTAATCTGGTCAGCCGTTCATTTTCAGCCTTTAATTGATCTAAACTTGCTCTAGTATTAGATAACTCATTTTCCAAGTTTATCATGGCAACACGCATTTGAGTAATGTCACTATCAAGTTTCTTGTTGCGGGCAAGCATCAATCTTTCTAATGACTGTGATTCTTTGGTGTGTTCATCCAAGTCTTTGACATTTGAATCATCCAACTCTTCATCATCTTCATTGTCAGATTTACTATCATCCTTTTCGACAGCTTCATCGTATGAAAACTCAACACTTTTCAAAATCTCCAGCTCTTTTTTAATTTCTGAATAATCTTTCATAGATGAAATCTTTTGTCTCAAAGAATCATTGTCACTGTTCTTTCTTTCAAGTTCTCGTTTCAAGCTTTCAAGTTTCTTTTCATATTCTGCCTTGGTTTGAGTTGTAGACATTCTGGCTGATTCCAGTTTGGCAACTAACAATGAGTTTTCTCGCTCCAAATCAGACAACCTGCTTTCAAGCTCTCGAGTCTTGTCGGATTCCTTGGTACCTGCTCTGGCTGCCTCCAACTCTAATCTCAAGTCAATATTGCGTTTTTCAACCTCCAACATTCTCTTGTTGGCACGTTCCAAATCGCTGGCCACAAGTTCCAATTCGGCAATTCGCCCTGCAGTTTTAGCAAGGTTCTTGTCAGTATTTGCATCAGAAAGACTGTCGGCTGATCTAGCAGATAACCGGGCTTGTAAAACTTCGTTGCCAGATCTTAATTCCTTGATCTGATCTCTAGCCTCTTGGACCTGTGACTGGAGTTCTGCTTCTCTTTCCTTCCAGTGACGTTCTTTCTCGTCAATGATGGCATTGAGTTCAGATTCTTTTGCTGCTAGTTTGGCCTTGGTGTCTTCTGCGGCTTTAATTTCCACTTGTTTGAGTTTTTCTTTAATTTGATCGTAATCTGCATACTTGCTCAACTTTTCCCTCAGTTCAATGTTTTCCTTTCTGATTAATGGGAGTTCCGAAGCAGCTAAAACAGATTCGACTGAGGCCTCCAGGAGTGGTGCTGGGTCAGGGGCTTCAGCAAGTAACTTATACAAACTTAGAAAGCTGGTTTCAGCAAATTTGCTTCTTTGAGTAAGGCTGTCTACTTCTGCTTGATAGAGTTTCAACAGACCTTTGATTTCAGTGATTTTAGATTCGTCAGGAAGTTTGCGGAACGTTTTTGTGCGCGTAGCAAGCTCCTTTCTTGTTAGCAATGACTTTTTTTGATTTTCTAGAATTTCGACTCCTTGATCATCCAAATTTCGTTGCAACTTGGAAAGTGATATCTCGCTCCATGTTTTGATCGCTTGTTCGAATGGTGTCGTGGTCATAGTCGATTTGGCTTCTTTAGACTCATTGGGCTTTGCAGTTTCATTTTTGGTTTGCAGTGCCTCTTGTTCGGTAAATTCCCTCTTATCTCTAGATGTTTCTGAAGGCATTATTTAATGTTAAGTTATAATTATAACCAGGAATTTAGTGCTTTGCTTATGCCGGGTATGAGAAAATAAACAAAAATTACAATAATTAAGCCCTTGTGTTTGTTAAATTCATTGATTACCCTACATCTCATGCCACCGATTTTTTCTAATCGTGTTCTCTTTATGATTTACGTTGCTTTTTATTACAACGTCTGTTTCTTGTAATATCTTTTTTTTGTCAGCTATTTCTGCAAACTAAACCCAGAGAAAATAAAAATAATATAAAAGATAAATCATTTCCTAAGTAAGTTGAACAACCAAAGCTATTTCAAAAACTACTTTTTTTTTGAGCTAGCTATTTGGGTATTTCTTGGTTTTGTTTTTCCATTTACAAATAGGTTTGCTACTTCATCAAAGCATATTTGATGATGATTGAAGCAATAGGAAGTGTAAGCATTATTGTAGCTTTACTAAATCATCATTGAATCAAATCTATATTTTAAAGTGTCTATATATATCTGATAGAGCAAGAGTAGTTAAACTTTGACTAGGTACAAGTCAAAATTGCTTTCAATTGTGTCTGTGCTAGATTGAAGTATGAGATTCAGGAAGCGAGACATACTCGCAGTTACAAATACTATGGAATGATGTCCCATGTGGAATGATCCAGTCGAATGTATGGAAAATGTGGGGATTTTTAGCCATTTTTTGCATTGCACTACACCTATCAAAGACAAATTTTTCAAGCTGTATTCTAATAATGCTGTTTCTCTTGATCCAACCATATTCTTTTTTTTCAGGCTTAATAAACATACTGAAGCTGATGTAGTAATAAACGGTTTGTTGGCGAGTAATTTATTCAATCTATTCATTTACTATTGGATTGTTTGAACAATGAGATTGAACAACGACATAGCGTTATGCCTTACTCTATTAGATTTCGAAAAAGGCACCCAGAAATCAAGAAAAAAATGTAAAAAAATTTTTTATTCAATAGAAAAAAGCTTTACATTCAGTATCCTAGGAAATATATTTATTTATTGAATGTCTTGCAAAAACTTCCCAATTAGTATTAGCTGATGTTTGTAAAATTTCAAATTAATAGATGTTTTATTTTCTTTATCTATGGCTATATATTACAGTTTTTAAATAAATAAAATGGCACAAAATTCAATATTTAACTCAATATGTATTTCGTTTTGAAATAAAAAAAATTATCAAGTATTATGAGAAGATTTAGTGTCATTAACGGTAGTTGTAGAAGCTGTACCTCCAACTTCTTTCATAATTTGTTGAGTTTGAAGTATTGGTTGGTTCTGGATTGGAGCCGAGTATTCAGATTGCGACAATTCCTGAGATGAAAACTCGTTATTATCAAATTTAAAAGGAGGTGTCTGGTTGAGTAACGTACTTGTTCGTGATGCTACCGTATTTCCATTAGTAACTCCGAGCCCTGCCATTTGAAAGTTTGGTTGTGTAGAATCAACAGAATTCAATACTGGAGACGAGAATTTTAAGGCTTTAAACAAACTTTCCTCGCCATTTGATACACCAAATTTGCCTGTTAATGGAAGCTTTTTGGTCACCCAGCTGGCCAAAATCTTGCCTCGTTGCTTTTCGCCTAACCTTGATCTTGGAAAATCACCTCTTGCAACAAAAGATACAATGTCAATGACAAATTGATGCTCCTCTAAAACAGCATTGATAACAACAGGTACAATGGCTGCCAGATAATCGCGGTTTTTTTTAGAGCATTCAATAACAGCAATGACCAGCCCACCGGCTTGAAAAACAGCGCTACCACCTGGGAATATTGATGGATGACTTTTTTCTATCGATGTTTCAACATCAATGGGAAAGTGATTTAAGCCTAATACTTCAAATGTTTCGCCAATAGCCCCCAATACAAACAAAGTCTGAATCTCAGCAGTACCAGAAGTACCCAAAGCAGGTCGATTGAAGGTATGTAAAAAGCCTAAATCACCGGTGCGTACATATTTAATATCTGAACCTCCTGCTTCATTGTCTTGTATAACACCATTGAATCTAGCATCAAGAAACTGATCTTTAGATTTGTAAAATGACGATACACATCCTTCCGAATAGATCCAGATCTCACCGTATTCACCCACCTTGCATAATTTGCACGTTTCTGGGTTTACTATAGCAACTTGAGTTCCTACGGGAACCATGCCGGAATCGTGGAGATGGATTGCATTTGCTCGAGCCTCTGGGCCAACAAAAGATATGTATCCTCTTCTAAGAGCTATAGGATCAATCCAAACATCAACAGGCTCTATAGACATATATGATCTTGTTGTAATCATGGGATTCAGTGAATGACTATATGCAATGTTTATCGATGTGCTTTCGAGTCCAGTGGGTGCAAATAATATACGTACTTTATTACAGATATCGGTACGGGGCCTGTTATCAAAAGCAATCATCAAATTCTTTGTAGCTGACAGATTGAGGTGTTTAGTAGGTCTGATGGTAGCAAGGGCATGGTCCAACATTTGGGGAGTGGTATAGGCATCTTTGACTTTGTACCTTGCAAGAGTTGAGAAAAATGTTAGAGGATTATTGGCATAATCAATAGGAGACACTATATGGGTTGAAGCACCAAGATAGACTCCCATTATACAAGTATGAATGAAACCAATACCAGATGAAGATCTAACACATCCAACAATAGGTTTTGTGCTAGACATTTGGCATGTTTCCTTTTGAACTTTGGCCATTCCCATAATAGTTTGATGGCTTAACCTTACAGCTACTCTTCTGTGGTCAGCAGTCCAATAAAGCCAGACAAGAGCAGTACTATTTTTAGAGAGCCATTCTTTCTTCACCGTATAGTGAAGGTCCTGGCATCCCTTATTGATTATTTTAGGTTTGCTTGTGTTGTAAATAGGAGGTAATGACATTTTCGAAACGCTGGCTGTATCCTTTATATGGTGAGAGACTGCTTTAGCTTTAAGTGCTGCATCTGACTCATGATTAACCAGAATTGCTTTTACGCTGTAATCTTTAATGACGTTAAAAAGCGCTGGGACATCTTCATCTAATCTTTGTTCGTCGATAGGTGCAATCGGAATTGGAATAACACCCAAGACAAAACAAGCGTAAACAGCAATTACAAAGTCTTCAGAGTGAGTATGCATCAAGATAACATGGTTTCCTGCATTCAAGTAAAGTTTGGCTTTTAGGGTCGCTGCAACTGTAGCAACTTTACGGTCGAATTTTTTCCATGAAAGGCCAGACCCTTCTCTGGCTTTATTGTCTATAGTTCTAAAGGCCAATTCATCGCCTTGGTGAGATATTCTCCATGTCAGTATATGAACTATCGAGGGAAATTGAGACAAGGGGGCTAATGTTCTGTCATCAATTACAATATCTCTGAAATCAACACCAGAATACTGCTTTTCAGCATTGTACAAAGAATCGGATCTCATTTGAGATGCAGCAGGAGACCATATACCTCCATCCAAATCAGGACCGACTGGAAGAGATCGAATGGCTTTCTCAATTCCAAATTTTACGTAAACAGCTGGCAGTTTGCCCAAAGTAAATTGGCGTTTGCAAAGCATGTTGCCAATCTCAGATCGGCCACTTCGCATCATTCTCGGAAGAGAATTTGGCGGTGTAATAAGAACACAATATACCCTGACCCTGTGGCCTTCAAAAACTGCATCTATGGCTTTTTCAGCAAGATCGTTCAGCGCTAGATAATCATATGTAAAATTTAACATTTGAACTGTAGGAGCACTTGCCAAGGTTGATTCTAAAATCAAAACAGGTAGAAATTCCCCATTGACTATGGTATCAAAGGCAGAACAATCAAAAACTCTTGGAACTGATCTCATGATTGTGTGGACAAGATGAGATGTATAGTGGTATCTGTATTGAAATCCTCTCTCGTATAGGTTCATAGATGTTGATGATGGAAATGCTTGTGCAGCTTCTGCCGCTTCTTCTGGATTGCTCCAATCAACTTTTTGTCTGAGTCTGTCCTCATAAAGGCCTAATACATAAACCTTTCCGTTATAGATGAATCCTAATAGGCCAGTTCGTAAAAACTCCATATCAATAACTGATGAGTAATCACAACATGTGGCATGAAAAACAGAATTGGTTTCATTAGTGAGTCCCCAGAATCCGCCGCTCAAAGAAGGACTATCAATCCAAATCTCGCCCAACTCCATTTTTGCTGCTAACATACAGGTTTCTGGATTAACAATAGCAAGTGTTGCATCTGGTATCGGATATCCAAAGGCACCAACGCGAATGTATTTTTTGGTGTCTTCGGAAATACTGTTCCGTAAGGGTGATGATGTCACAATTTTGATTCTGTTTGTTGATAAAGAAGCTTTATCAAGCAGAACTTCAGAAAGATCTGTCGGACCACAGTTTTCATCATCAATAGATGGAAGTTCTAGTTCGCATCCTAGTTTTTCTTGACCCTTAAGCCAGTCTCTCATAGCTATTACCATCCCACCATGTTCGCTTAGCGTTAACAAAGGAGCAACGATATCCCTATAATTTTTGTTGCCTAAAGGTTTAAACCATCGGTCCTGCAAGACTTCATGAAATTCAGTGTCAACAGTTAAAGCATCTAGTAAGCACCATTTGACAGAAGATAAATCAACTGGTTGTTTTTTAGAAAAGTTTCTTGTTAGATGAGGAAAAGACTGGTAATTGTAGGCAACATGTTTCAGCCCTGGATAATCAGACAAGATAATGTCAACGCGAAACCTTGTAATAATATTTGCATATAAGCCATCCACCTGTAGGGCGGCTTGAGGGCACCATATAGTGGTGTTGCCTGAGTATATGGTAAGCAATACACCTATAATTAGCCCAATAGACTGGCGGATATCAATATTACAAAGCAGTGTTTCACCGGAAGATTGCAGCCCATTGATCTGTTTCTTTTTGCTTTCTTTTGGATTTTTGCTCTTAAGAATAGCACTAAGACATGTCATTTGGTGTAGAATGGTTCGATGAGATAGTACAACGCCACGAAGTTCTCCTATTGGCGATCGAGTAAACTCTATATAAGCCAAATCTGGAACTTGTAAAGCAGGGGGGTCAGATTTTTTAGAGGGAGGGTGATAAGAGCCAAATTCATTAGTTTTCCACCATTCGACGTCTTTTGGCCATGAAAGCCTTTGAGATGAAAGAACTCGGCTCAAGTTTTTCAAATTGGTATCTGTTGTGAGAACAAGATGAGCCTGAGTTTTGTTTAAGATATACGTGAGATCTTTATATGGTGATGAGGGGTTTACGGGAACACCAACCAAACCTGCTAAAAAACATCCTAGTAGAGCTACAACAAAATCCATGACCTCTGATTCGGAGTATAGTAAAGCTACCCTATCGCCTCTATAAAGTCCTGATTTGTCTCTGATAACTTGAGCAACCTTTTCGGCTCTAGAAGACAACTTTTCCCATGATAAGGTTGATATTTCTTTTCCCTTTGAATCTAGGCAAATAAATGCATTGCGTTTTGCCATTATATGACTTCTGTGTCGTAGAATAGAGGGAATGTTGTCAAATTTAGACATTGAGGAAGAAATATCAATGTCAATTTCAGTAAATTCTCTTGGGTCCAAAGGCTTTTGAAGTTGTGGCGGCTCTACAGGTCCTGTCGCAACCGTACTAGAAGCCCTACTAAGGTCCATGAAAGGAGTAGAATATCTCTGATAAAATTGGCCATTAGTCGAAAATGCTAGTGAGTTTGCTCTGCTGTGTCCATTTGGTTCATTTGAAGGAGTTAGTTGTCCGTAGGGACTAAATTGAGGATCTGCGTAATATCCTGAAGATGTCTTTGGGTCTGAATATTGAAATGTGCCTGAATTAGTTGTTTCAGTTATTGAGGCGCCATCAGAGGAAGTATTATTGTTAGGCGTAGGTTCAGGTAACTCATTCTGTCAACAGAAAAAAAAAAAAAAAAAAAAAAAAAAAA
>CBXB010000031.1:184266-205153 GCA_000817185.1 Magnusiomyces clavatus CNRMA 12.647
TTTTTTTTTTTTTTTTTTTTTTTTTTTTTGTTTGTGTGTTCACAACGTCACATACACACATACATTAAATCACTATGATGTTTGTATGGAAAAGAACAATCATTTTAAATTTTTTTTATAATCTCTGACCGACTTAAACGGGCACTAACAGATTAAGCAGACTGAACTAAAAACATTTAGTGTCCCCCTCTAAAGAGATGAAGAATTTTTACTACACTATGGAATTATGCAACAGCCGGTTCTGCTTGTTTCTGTGTTTGAGTTTATTAATATATTGACAGTACTTGTTATTGCAAGTATCTTGTCTGTATGGGCTTTGGCTTAGTCCTTTTTTCCTAATTTAATAGTGTTTCTTCTTTTTCCTAAATTAAATATTTCGTGCTGGTGTTGTGAACATTGTTAAATTAACACGTTACAAACTCATCTTGCTGTAACTGTAACTACATATGCATGGTAATGACTAATAATTTATCAGCCATGACTTGAATAATGTTACACGCACAGCCTCATGTAATGTCACAGCAATCTATTTTTATAGAAAACTGGCTGATTTGTTTTTTTACTACTATGATGTAAATAATAATAAATCATTACTCCTTTTTTTTTTTTTTATTCTTCTTTTATTTTTATTTTTATTTTTATTTCCCATTCTATTTTCATTTTGTATAAAATCTTTTTGAATTCTTAACAAAGATAATTAAAAGTAAAGATGGATCCTATACCACCTTCAAGTCCTACATTATCACAGACTCAATCACCATCCTTACAACCGGCAAGTTCAACATCTCAAGATCAAAGAGAATCAACCTCCAACACACTAGCAACTCCATCGTCATCTCAAAATGGATCAAATACTAATAATCCGGTTCCTCAATCATCAGCTTTCCTCTTAGAAGAGCCCACTCTTCGTGAAGTCATGCTATCAGATGTAAGTTTTTTAATTTGTTTTCATTTTCACTGCCACCTATTGTCTTTGGTTACTCTTTCACCCTACGTCACAAAGTTGTTAATGATTCATGTAAAAACTTAAATGCTTATTTGCTTTCTCAATTCACTGTTTCTCTCTCTTTTATTTTGTTTTTACATGTCATAGTAGTAAATAGTATGACTTTTTACTTTTTGATTATTATTATTATCATTACTGCTTGTATTAAAACGATAAAATCAATAAAAGACAAAACAACTAACTATTTGTAAATGTATTCTATTTAGATCGGTTTGGAATCATTGGTTCATAGATTAAAACAAAGTACACATACTGCCGCTAATCTTGCTAATTACATCAAAAAGAAAGCAAGCGTTGAAAATAATCGGATTCAAGAAATGCGTCGCTTGATTAAGAGTACTTCCGAATCCATTCGTAAAACTGAATTTCGTCAAGGTACCTTTGTCTTACAATTTGGACAATTTTTAACCTTTGATGAACGTCTTTTAGACTGTACTCAAAATTTTGTAACTGCTCTTCATTCTATGCAATCGGAGCTTATGGACCTTTCAAAATCAAATGAACGCTCTAGAAAATCTCTAAAAGAAGAATGTCTACGGAACGAACGAAATCTTCTTGATGCTGAACAAAACGCTGAAAAAGCTAAATCAAGATACTATGGTCTCTGTGAAGATATGGAAAAGCTCAGAGATCCTAACAGAACCAAACTATTTAAAACAAAAAACACTCCTCAACACGAACAAGAGCTTCAAGCCAAAATTCAAAATGCCGAGCTTGAATACCGTAAAAAGGTTGAGGAGGCTCAGAAATTGCGTAGAGAATTGATCAATACATTGCGCCCCCAATCAGCTAAACAACTTAAAGATCACATTTTGGAATGCGATTCTGGTGTGTCTTATCAACTACAGAAACTGGTAACTCTCTACGAAACTCTTTTTCTTCAACAAGGGTTTATCATATCTCCATTAAAGACTGGTGGATCTGCCTCTTCCCAATTAAGTCTAAAGGACGTCGTGTGCAAAATCGATAATGAATTAGATTTTTACAAAGATATTCAACAGCTGAAGAGCTCAAAGACATTGAATCGTTCAGAAGTTCGCTTTGTTCAACATCCTTATATGGTTAGCGTGGGAAAGTTGTCCTCCACAAACTCTGGTCCTATGTTACATTCAACGTTTTCTAATACTACTGGTTCTGCAGCAATCAAAAATACAGGTACAACGTCTCAATTCAATGCCCTCAAACCTCCTTCTCAACAGCCAAGCGCTACCAAACATACAAAATCAAACTCTTTTTCTAGCATGCTTGATCCTAAAAATTTCCCCTCTCAGTCCTCTTCTAATACTAATAATACAAGCCCTTCAATTCAACAACAACCAGTATTTTCTTCAATCGATACTCCTGTTAACAAGCCAACAACCTCTCCATCATATCTACCATACCCCGATGAGGACATAGACAACTCTTTCTCTAGACAAGCAAATGGTAATTCATACTCGGCTCCATCAGCTTATCCTCCTGCTGTTGGAGGAGAAACAGCAGTATTTCCAGCACCTATTCCAAGTGCTAATAGAGGCATTCATGTTCCTACGTTTGGATCCTTGTTGGATGACCTAATTGAATATGAGGCATTGCCATTTTTAACTCCAATTCCTTTAATTGTTACCAAGTGTGTTGGTGCCATTAACAAGTTTGGTATGGCGATCGAAGGTATTTACAGACAACAAGGTAAACCAGACCAAATTGAAACCTTGAAGCGAATGTTTGATGACGACGCTAGCAAGGTCGATCTTTTGAACCCTCAGAAATATGGCATTGATGATATTCACTCTGTAGCCAGCTGTCTTAAGCTGTACTTCCAGAGCTTGCCTGACCCTCTGCTCACTGCAAGATACCACAATGATCTTATTAGAGCAGCCCGCATCGATGTCGACGTTGATAGAAGAGAAGCCATTCACGAGATTGTCAATCTCATACCCGATAGCAACTACACGGTGCTCAAGTACCTCTCGCTTCACTTGTTCAAGGTTGCTCAGCATGAGGCACAAAATAGAATGTCGTTGCAAAACCTGGGCAGCATGTGGGGTCCTGTATTAATGCTTAACACAGATAACGAAGATATTGACGAAGTTGCTCTTAAGGGAAGAGTTGTTGAAACCATTTTGTTTTTCTGCGAAGAGATTTTTGAATATGATGATGAATTTTTTGAAAGTATTGGTGTTGACCTTTAATGAAAAAGAAAAAATAGATTATAACAAATACATTTTTTTAAAGATTCTTGATGAATTAATTTTGCTAGGAATGAAAGAAGACAAAAAAAAAATTATATTTAAAACTACAAATAACTTAATAATAATATTTGATATTCTCTAATAAAACTCTTATTTAACATACATAAACTTATTATTATCGATAGGATCACGTTTAATATATTCTTCATCAACAAGACCTTCCAAACACTTTTTGAAAACTCTCATGTTGACTATACACTTGTCATCCTCTTTCAATTCATACCCATGTTCCAGTTTCAGTTTAACATTTGAAGTGGGCTTTTTAACTCCCGACAATAGTCTAGGATAATAAGATGGAAACTTTTCCTTTTCCCTTCCAAATCGAATTTTGTCAAAATCAATTCCCTTTTCTTTTGAAGCTTCCACATAACTGATTTCTTTGTAGTCATTGTAATAATCATCATCATCGTCATTGACTCTTGGCTCATTTTCACTATGTGATAATATTAACCTTTTTACTCTCATCTCACCTTCTTTCAGCCACCATCGACGAAAAATTCTGTCACGACCCACCATTTGATGAAGGTCAATTAGTGATAGGGTATTGAAGAGCTTTAGGGCTCGTGTTATGGCAGCTTGAATGGGGAGTTGAATGGTTTTGGTTAATGTTAGTTGTTTGAATTTGTTTGAAGAAGAGGAGTCTGGTAATGATCGATGTGTTGAAAAATTATTATCTTGTGCAGATTGACCAGCACTATCTGTAGCCACGTCTATATCCATTATGTTTTCATCATCTTCTTCTGCTGTTGCATCTTTTTGTTCTTGTTGTTGCTCTTGCTTTTCTTCTTGTGTACCAGCAGAAACAGGTTCGACAATTTTGGGAGACAAGGGAATTGGGACATTACCACTTGGCGGTAATACATATCTGTTACCACGTTCTGATAGATCCACATTGACCCGAAACAAATCGGTATTTGAAAGAACATCGGTTCCACTCAGCTTGTCCTTCTCTTCGTTAACACAATGCTTGCCATTTTCGCCCTTGAATCTCAACAGGATTGGGTATTTGCTGTAGACTAAAGACCACACGAATTTGCGAAGATCAGCTTCAGGAATCCCAGTTGCATTACCGATCTCCTCTAGCGACAGGTACTGTTTGCTTGGATCTGACACTTCACTTCCCAAAGGGCTACAGCTATTGAACAGGAGAATAATTGCTGTCTGTTGCATGTTTGCAAAAATTTCCTTTGTCCCCGTTTTAAACACAGATCGAATCATGCATCGATGTCGATTAGGCACCCATGTTAAGTTTCTTCGTTGGCCATTCTTGTTCTTGTTTTTGTAAAACTTTTCAAACGAGTTTTGAATCTTTACCAGTTCTGGTGGCAAAATGATTGACGTTTCTTTGACTTTTGGCCAAAACGACTCGGTGAGAATCTTAAAATCATATGAAATTCTTGCATTATGTCGTCCCTGCTGTTGTTGGTTCATAGATAGCTTTCTGAATTCTTTGGTAAGAATTTCCGAGTCAGAAATATCGGCAATCATTTTTTTCATGTTTTTAGTTTTAGAGGAACCACAACTTTCGGTGATCTTGTCAATAATTTTTTGCTCATGGTTTCTGTAGTATGCACGGTCTTGGATCAATCGTCTATGTAACCCCCTTTCATACTCTACTAGAAACTCTTCCTTGTCCAGCAAGTATTCGAAAAGTGACATTATAACCGACACATTTTGGTCCAAGTCCTCCTGTTTAATAGATTTGTCACGCAAGCTTTTGTCCATAATTGAGACCATGATTTTAATAATTTGTTGTTCAAAGTTTTCAGTAATCACGTAACACCATACTTCTTGGGCAATAAGCCTGAGTTGTTTTTGTGTTTTACTGTTTGACTCAACATCAGAATCTGAGTTATACAGCTGCTGGCTAAATGTCTTAACGTTGTTTAGTTTGACAAGGAACTCAGTATCCGGAATCTTGCCCAATTCGGATACAACTTGGTTGCATATTCTTAGCATCCCATCTTGGAAGGTCTCTTCGAAATTAGCCGATGAGTATTCAGATGCTGTCTGTAAAAACATTATTTTTTTGAAGTATAAAACGGAATCTTCACTTAGTTCTCCATTAAAGCATTCATTCATTTCGTCAATTATCATATCCATATATCTAGGTATTATATAGGTTCTGAAACTTATTATTCTGCTATCACATTCAATTCCTGAGAAAATTTGAGTCATAAATTTGTTGAAAAATATGAAAAGCCCAATGGCATCCTTCCCTGATCTAATCTCCAGATTATCAAAAATCTTAAAAATAGTATTCTTTAGCACTCGATCCATTTCATCTTTTGATGTCTTATAGAACCTTTGTGAAAGGAACCGAGTATTGTTAAACACATTTTGCACACTATTGATCATATGTGGGAGCTCGGTTTCAAGTGAAATGGTATCCATTTTGGACATAGGAATTTTAGTACTTTTCAAAAATTCACTGACGTCTCGATAAATGATGGTGCAAATGATGGAAAATCCTTTGTCCAGCAATTCGCAAGTAGAAAAGTGTCCTCTTATTTCTTTTGCCACCACGCCTTCAAGACTATAGACACGCGAAGACTTTCTTAGGTACTCAATGTCTAATGGGTATAATGCTGGATTCAACAAGGGTACTATTTGACTTAACGAGTTGCAGACCTCGTTATAGGACGCTACTAGTTTTGTAAATTTATTACCTGCCCAACTAAAACCTTTATTATCCTTTGCCGAAATGGTTTTGGCCAAGGGACTAACAATGTTGCAGATCTGTGACTTAATAATTTGAAGTACTCGATACCAGAGTTCGCGACAAGGACCTTTACCTGCTCTAACAACTACTTCAGTGTGTTTACGGATTTCAAAAGCAGGATCAAGTAATATATGGGATGAGTCATTTTTCTCTTGAATCTTTTCAAATACAGCTAGCACGTAGCTGATAACCTTTTCTGTACTTTTTTTTATTTCGGCTTCTGTTGGTTGTCTCAATTTGTCCACTGAGTCAACAGTTAACTGCTCTACACATTGCACTTTACTGACTTGCGATACTAATGTGTTTTTTGTTGGATATAAAATTTCAACTTTTCGCTGTTTCGAATGAATATCTCTGGTGCAGTCCGACAATATTACTTTTGAGTAACGACGTTTAGATAAAGATGACGATTTAAAACACGTCTGAGTTGCTGTGCAAATATTTTGCACAGAACAAGGTGTAAATAATGATAGCTCTTCTTTCAGCTGAAAGTCATCGAGCTCAGTATATCCTCCAATATCAAAGCCACCACCGTTGACATGAGACCTTGGGGCTAAAGAGGCAAATCTGTTTAAAATGTCTTTATTATAATGTTGGTTAGTCTTCAGTCGTATTTCTATATACATTAAAAAACTTTTTGACCAAAAACATACCTCTTCTTTTTTTCTCAAGTTCCATCTTTGAAAGTTAAAGTTAATTCAGATAAGCTTTGTTCAAAACAACAAAAAAAATAAAATGTAATTTATTACAGAAATATATAGATAGTAATAACTAATTACAAATAGTGTAACAAAACTATGGAACATAAACATAAGTAGAAGGGGCTGAATGATCTCTATCAATATAACCCTTTTCAATCATTTTATTGATGACCTTGTTTAATTCTTCTAAATTAATTTCGCGCTCACTTTTCACGTACTTTGAAAGCTCTTCACAGACTTTTGTTTTCAATTCAAGTGAAGTCATTTTTCGTTTCTGCTTCATAACGAAAACAATAGAAGCTTCCATTTTTAGGCTCATGTCTAATTTGCCCTCATCTCTAACGTTTTCTAAGGGAACCTCGTTTGGTATTGAAAGATTTAAGTTGATTCGAGACTTGTTACTCTCAAGATCCAAGTTGACTCTGTATATATCATCTTGACTATAAGCAACGCTATGAGGAATAGGTTCAAGGCTGTAAGGGTCTAATCTCAAAAGAATATTATATTTACCGTAAACTAAAGAAGTCAAGACTCCCTCAAGATCAGGCAAGGGTATCTTTGTATATTTAATAATGTCTTTCATTGTCAAAGAATATTTGGGGTCGTCAACTGATTCGTCAAACAAAAGTAGAATAGTGGTTTGTAAAGTATTTGCAAAAATTTGCTTCGGCCCAGTATTCAGATTCACTTTGAGAAGAAATTTATGTCGGATTGGTACCCATGTAAGTTTTCTGTTTTTATAATTTGACTTCTCAGCATTGTTTGGTGGCTCGTGTTCTTTGTAAAACTTTGTAAAAGAGTCTTGAATAGAGGTAAGTGATGATGGAAGATTGAAATTAATATCTCTAGGCTTTGGCCAGCTTTTTTCGTTTAATATTTTTGCAGTAAAAGAAATTCTAGGATTGATCAACTTCATTTTAGGCTTGAATTCTTCTGAAAGAACCGCAGAAATCTTCATATCCTCAAGCATAGTATTCAAATTCTCAACTTTTTCAGCTCCCATCTCCTTGCCAATCTCATCAATAATCGCTTCTTCTTTTTCAAAAAAGTAGGCCTTGTCTTGTAGTAACCGTTTATGCAAAGAGGTCTTAAAGCGGTTGACAAAAGTCTCTTTTCCATATATGGATAGATATTTGAACAAGTAAAGCACCAGTTCAATTGCAGAGTCAACAAGAGATATATGAATAGTCTTGTCTTTTAGTATTCTATCGAGATATGCTTCTGATATTTTGGATATATAATCTGCATTATCATTATTACCAATAAACATGGCCCACGAACTCTTAAGCATTTTGCTTAAAATATCTTTTTCGCTCTCCAAAAGAAACCCAAAATTTGTTTCATTAGCCTTTGTCAGAGTCTTGCGAATATCATGTATTCTTTTAATTTGCATATCTGGAGAGATTCGTTGCATCAGTATGTTGCTTAAACTTAAATTGATCGCGGTCGAAAGCTTTTCAGAAAAATACTGTTGATTTGAGGTTTCATGAAAAAAGTAGTAAATTAACTCGCAGTTGTATATCTGATCTTCATTGAGATAATTTGGTAAATCTGAACAGAGTATTTCTTTCCATTTATCTGCCACATATGACCTAATTTTGTTTTCACTGGCAGATATATAATTTTGTTTCACAGATTTAGAAATAATTTTATTCTTGAAAAATTTGATTAGGTCGTAAATAGTTGCTCCTAATCCATGAGCTGAAACTGCTTCTTGATCTAACAGAGAAGCTAGTGAAACAATTAAATCAGGCTCTAGTTGACAAAGAATTTTTGCCATTTTAACAGAAGCTGCCGCAGAAACTTCCTCCAAGCTATCTCGTAAAAAGTAAAAATCTTTTATTTCTTGAAAGTGATTTAACTCAAATTGTTGACTAACATTTAGTGATAATCCAAATTCCGTAATTGTAGCTGATAGTGACGAGTACATTACATTTTTTATGGCTAAACATATGCCTTTGATAAAACGACTATTGTCGAGATAAGTTGCAAGTTCCAGTGTCATGTATGATTTGATACCGTCTACAAAAGTAGTTTTAATTCTGACGTATGCTTGATCTAAGTATGAGAATGCTGATGAAGTTATCTTCTGAGCTGAGTTAAAAAGAATAAACACATGCTTCAAAAATTCTAATGCTTCTTTGGCTTGATCAACAGTAAAAATTTCCGCATCTTTTACTTTCTCATGTAGCTGTTTGCCTATCGCTGAGATCTGCTTCTTTATTGAATCTGAAACTGTTCTCCATAGATCTTGAGCATAAGTATGACCCATTTTCACAATTATCTCTGTATTCTCATCAATTGATAGAGAAAACGATATCTTTTGAAATGTATTTTCGAGAGAGAAAACTTCTTCGATAAATTGTTTAATAAGTGATTTCTGTTCTACAATGAAAAATGTTGTTGCATCTGGAGGCACTTTGCGAGGCTCTGATGGGATAATTTTGATTTGCCTTTTTTGTCGCTTGTTGAGATTTTGAAGAGTAATGACCCGATGATGAGATGGTGCACGATATAAGGGTAAAGACACGGAAGAAGATGTCGAAGATAGCGGGTCTGAAGTGGTTTCAAAAGACTCTGGGGATTTTCTGTTCATGTCCTCGTTCATTGTCATATCAGCGTGGAAATGACGCGAACCTGTAACCGTAAAATCTATCAAAAAATTGGTTAGCACATGCTCAAACACATATTTACAGGAATATAATAGATAAGAACATACCAGGAGAATAATCTTTACGTCTTTTATTGGAAACAGACATCAAAAAAATAGAGAATTAATAGAGGAATTAGAGTTTTTAGAATAAAGCAAACAAATACACAGAAAAAATAAATAAATCAAGAAACGGTTTAATGAATTCAAAGTCATATTTTGCGACCCCTATTATAAGCATAACAACCAAAAGGATGAATGAGCAATAATGAATATGTGATTTAGATCACATGATCCATCAGCCGCACGTAATAAAACATTTCCGATTTTATAGTGTCTGCTTACTCTATTCAAAGTGCAAAAATATTCAATAGGCCATTTAAAAAGTATTGCGGTAGAAAAAGAATTTTTTCAGTAAAACAGATCTTGTATAATCTTACAACCTATTACGGTATGTGATGAGATTTTTTTGTCTGATTCAATTCCAGGTAGGTTTTCTAAGTATTTGATTCACAAACTATTCAATCTTGTCAAAATCTTTACTTGAGTTGATATTTTTTCTAGCTACTTATATAACAATCAAACTCAAAAACCAGCATATCAAAATAATCAATCAAAACTCCAAAGATAGAACAAGGACTTAAAATAAATTAAAATAAATTAAAACAAAAGCAAACAAAATGAAATGATGTGAATCATTACATTTCAAACACTAAAAATCAGACTGTAGAACGGGATACAACAAAGAATATTTATAACATAACAATACGATTTTCTCAAATGAATTTCTGGGTCTTAGATATCCAGGTGATAAACAGTATATATATTTTCTCAACAAACCGTTTCTGGCAGCGACAAAACTTTGAAAACTAATTGATTTAGTGAAGCCTCATCATTAAACAAAAAATTACAATACAAGAAAATCATTTCACAGGATATGTATATTAATTAAAAAATTACACATCACCATATAAGTCATAACAACATAAAAAATCTTCTAGTATACAAAAATATTACTAGTTGGCTCTTTAGTCGAAGAGACCGAATCCCATATCGTCGTCGGATTCTTCCTTTTCTTCTTCAGCTTCTTCTTCAGCTGGAGCTTCGGCAGCAGCACCAGCGGCAGCAGCACCAGAAGAGGCGGCAGCGGCACCACCAGTTGGGACAGAGGCGAGCTTGCTGGAACCTTCAGCAATCAATTCTTGAATGTCCTTTCCATCAAGTTCAGCAATGAGAGCATTGACACGTTCGTCTTCGGCTTCAATACCGACAGATGAAAGAAGTTGCTTGATGTCATCGGCAGATGGGGAAGCGTTTCCACCGGTGGTCAAGAGGAGGTAGGCAGCAAGGTACTTCACTGTTTAGAATGAAAAAAACAAGTTAATACTATGACTCTTTTGAATCCTTAGTTTTGATCATAAATGCCTGATTGATCAAGTATTTAAGTTTTCAACATGAAAATGACCAAATATGAAGTATATAATTGTTCACTGTCGATTGATCATTACAGACATTGTTGATTCAAATAAAATAATAAAAGACTAACTTACTTTTTAAATATGTATTCTGGTCCTGTGAGGTAGTGTGTAGCTAGAATAATCACGTTTAAGCTGAATGGAAGCAGACTATTCTTTGAAGAAGAAAGGAAGAGTTCGAAAAAAAGAGAGGGAAAAGAAAATGAAAAAAATCCATTCTTCACAGCATTATTTTTTTACGGGCATTGTATAATGATGGTTAGTTATGGTATCGTTTTTACTGCAAGAGTAACTTTAGTACTTGTATTTAGGGTTATGCCCTATGTGAAATTTTATGTTATTTCCCATTTGGGGCATTCTTCTTCAACCAGTATTCCTGATTATGTCATATCTCTGTCATAAAGCTTGAAAATTATTTTCAGTGTAGTTTGCAACACGCGAAATTCACAGCATGCTTAGAAACACCAAAAAATTTACAGTTCTAATATTCTTTTTCCCTTTTCTCTTCTGTTTTTTCCTGACCCTACTTGAGTGTGATACCGACAATCTTCCCAGCACCATATACATATAAGTCAAAATGTCTGACGAACAATCCCGTGAAGGTAAGATATTATAGATTCAATAGATTCAATAAGCTCGCTTCCTTAGTTAAAGAGCGCTATTTTCGACATTTTAATATTCAACAATATTATAATATATGGTACAAATTCAAACCAATGTTAAGAGTAATAAACAAGAGTAGAAAAAAATTTCAACTATCATATATTAATTTCAGCAAAATTAGTAGATTTAAAAAACAGTAAAGATTTAAACTTTTCAGAATATATTTACTAGTGGAAGTTAGAAAAGCGCAAAAGTTCTCATTACTAATGATTATCTATTTATTTTAGAACTCCGCAAGAAGAGAACTCTCAAGAAGTTCAGCTACAGAGGTGTTGATCTCGAAGATCTCCTCAAGCTTGACATCTCTGAATTTTCTGAAATTGTCCATGCTCGTGCTCGCAGAAGATTGAACCGTGGTCTTAACAAGAAGCCAATGGGTTTGATTAAGAAGCTTCGTGCTGCTAAGAAGGCTGCTCCACCAAATGAAAAGCCAGCCTACGTCAAGACTCACCTCAGAAACATGATCATTGTTCCTGAAATGATTGGATCCCAACTCGGTGTTTACAACGGAAAGCACTTCTACGCTCTCGATGTTAAGCCTGAAATGGTTGGCCACTACCTCGGTGAAATGTCCATTACTTACACTCCTACCAGACACGGTAGACCAGGTACCGGTGCCACCCACACTTCTCGTTTCATTCCTTTGAAATAAGGGGTTTATATATTTTTTTAATGTCTACTAAATATATATGAAAAATAAAAGAAATCTATTGAAAAAAGAAAAAATGGGAGAAAACAGTATTGTGTAAAAAAAGTTGTTTTTACTTCAAACTCAAGAAATAACCTGGCTTGCACAACGGATTATATAAATTAACATCTAAACATTATATATACATTTATATATATGTTTACATAAATTATTAAACATTTTTCATAAGGGCATTAGGTTAAAAGTTGTGTCTGTGGTGATGATGATGATGATGAAAATGATGATGATGTTGATGTCCATTTGTTTGTGGTGCTTGACCTTGATACGGCGTTTGTGCAGGTGAAATATGTGGCCCTGCAATTTCGTTTTCATGAGTAAAACCGTCTCTTGGTTGATAAGATTGAGGATATCCATAGTTAGGATTATTACGATGATAATATGGAGACATTGTAATTTGCCTAAAATCCTCTTCAATTTCTTCTTCAGTTCCAGCTGCCATTGCTGGAGCAGAAGGAAATCCTTCTCGTTGACTTATTTCATATAAGCGGGAGACTTCTCTATTGTATAGATCCAGATGCCTCCTTTGAACTGCAGGGTCTAGTGGAGGTCTAAATCCATATTCTGGGACAAGAGAATCCATTAGACGTCTTTCTCTGTTCACACAATACCATTCTTCAGTTGTATTTAACAGCATCTTAGCCCTTATTTCAGCGCGATCTTTCAAAAATTGTTGATGTAATTGCTCGCGGTTAGCTCTTGTCTGAATGTCAATGCAGACACGTTGATATCGCCTTCGTTTTTCGGCTTGTTGTATTCGATTTTCTCTTACACTTTGTATCTCACTCCAGGCACGTTCCAGATCAGGATGTGTGCCTTCAGCGCACATTTCAATCTCAGCATAACATCTTGCCATTCTATCTGAATGAATCTGATCTCGTAGTTGTGCAAACTTTACTTCGATCTCAGTGAGTAAAGAAATTGCTTCTTTCCTTTCTGCTTGTTGACGTGCAATAAGCTCTTCTTCCGTAGCATTTTCTTCCTCACTTTGCTTGGAGTTATCTATAACATCTCCTGTATCAGATAGATGAGACGCATCATCATCATCGTCATCATCGTCATCATCGCCTGCTTTGCTTTTTGATGTATCATTAGACTTAGAAACATTGTCTTCTCCCATCTCGTTAGGTTTGGTCTCCTGAATTGATTTGGTATTATTGTCATCTTTGTCATCTTGTTTATCCCCCTCATCGGCTTTCTCGATGTTGCTTTTCGAGCTAGTATCCAAAGGTGGTGTTTTATGTTTTTCTGTGGTATCCAGTTTAATAAGGGTCTCTTTTAGAGCTTCATGCGAATTTTCTTTGTGGTCATTTGGCTGTAGCATAGTGCCTGATACATTATCTAAATTAGATGGATTATGATTTTCATCAATCTTTGGTTTTTTATTTGGTTCTTCTACTAAAGATTGCCTCCTCTTCTTTGATGGAGGATTTTGTTCATCGATTTCCTTATTAGAAGCATCATTATTGGCTAAAAGGCTTTCGGGAAGGTCTAATGATTGTTTTGAATCAGGAAGTGGTAGCACACGAACGCTTCTTACTTCATCATCTTCATTTCTATTTGTTTCGATTCGAATGCGGTCTAATTCATGAATTTCAGCTGCACCGAGGCGTTCAGTCTCAGCTTCAGAATCTGGGGGGTCACTCAACTCCGAAGTATTGTCATTGTCAGGTAGAGAGGATCCGGGCAGAGTCTTTGCTGGGCTATCAGAAGGAAATGGTTTATCAAGAAAGCTATCATCGTTTTCATTCTCAGGATCCGATGATGAAAGTGAAGAAAGCGATGAGGTCGAAGGAGGTTTCTGTAAACCTTTTTTAGCCTCAGCAATGTCATTGTGGTCAACGACTGGTAACTTATCAGGTTGAATAAAACTTAGGGAGTCATCCAATATTGAATCTTTCAGTTCTGGAGAAAGGTGATTGTCTTCCAAAGACTCATTTGGCTTAGCTGTGTGCAATTCATCATGTACTTGTGATTCATCTGGGTGGCTTAACAGATTTACAGCTGGGGTGTTATTTAAAGATGTGTTTGTTTGGGATAATGTAAGTGTTTTGTCTGGATCCGTGGATGTACCATCTGAGGAATCCTCTCCATTTGTTTTCACGCTGAGTATTTCCTGGTTTTCTTCATCTCGTGTAATAGAAGATGACGGTTCATTTTTTTGACTCGGATGTTTTAAACTGTTTTTATTGGGCTGTGACGAAGCCGATGACGGTGAAGTAGAACCGGAAGGCTTATGAGACTCTGAGGAGGAAGATATGGACTTTCTATTTGGCGACACAGTCTTTGATATAGAATTAGCAATTGCGGCTGGCTCAGTAGCTGTTGCCATTTCTGATTTATTTGTATCTTTGGATTGCAAAGAGGAAGAGGCACGTTCTAATGGTTTAATAGTATTTTGTATAATCGGCTTTGGGTTTGATGTAGATAATGGTTTTGATAAAAAGGCAGGCATGCTATTGAGACATTAGGAGTATCGTTTCAAAATTATCAACAAAACTTTGATGAAACTACGCGTTTAACGAGCAAGCAAGAAAAGGTAGCCAGATAATTGTATATTGCGCGAGTGGAATAAATATACAGAGCAACAGGTTGATATTGAATTAAGATAACCCAAAAATAGGAATTCTAAGGCGAGTAGAATCGTAGGAGCAGCTTCAATACAATCAAATAGAGTTTAAAAAGTAATGGAATGCACGAAGATAAACTTGAAGAGGAATATATTTGTAGATGAAGAGGGATTTTGAAAAAAGAGAAAGAGAGAAATGTTGTGTCGGTATCTATTTGCTAAAAATAAAATAAAAAAAAAAAAAAAAAAAAAAAAAAAAAAAAAAAAAAAAAAAAAGAAAAAGAAAAAGAAAAAAGGAATAAAAAAGGTGTTACAAGTGATACAATGTGTAATTACAAAGCGATATGTTTGAAAGCCGGGTAATAAACAAAAATTTTAGTTATCAATTTCAATAATTGGGGTAGAAACAAAATCAAAATTTTCAGGTCAAATACTTGCTTTCTTTACTATATATAATAGACATTTATATAATAAAAAAGGCCACAAAATGCCAGCTTTATTTGAAATTTCCGATGAATCTAAAATAGATTCAAATGTTGCTAGCTTATTTGATAATAAGGTATGTTTATTAACAAATATATGTTAAAGTATAATGTAATGCTAACTGATATTGAATTTTAAGCCAGCTATTGTCAAACCTCTTAAACCTATAGTGAGTGAAGAAAAGACTAAAAAAATTGCAGAAAAATCCTCCAAAAATGCAGAAATAGTAAAAAAGAGGAAAGTTAAAGAAATGGAAGAGAGTTCAGATGAAGAAAATGAATCAGATCAGGAAAATTCAAGTATAGATGATGATGATTCTGAAGAACAATTAGACGCAGAAAGAAAATGGATATTAAAACAAGAAAAACTCAATCCAGAATCACTAAAAGACGAAGATGAGAAAAATACTTCAGATAATGACAACAGTGACAAAGAAGATGATATTGAAAATGATGAAAAAGACACTAAAACTACTTCAACTGTTGATATTCCAAAGGAAGAAATTGAGAAAGCCAACTGTACAATTTTTGTTGGAAATGTCCCTGTGGCTGTTATTTCTTCGAAGTCATTAAAAAGAAAGTTTCAACGGTTTTGGGAAAAGGTAGGACCAGTTGCCTCTATGAGATTCAGATCAATTGCCTTTTCAAAGCTTTATTCACGAAAGGCTGCATATATCAACAAAGAGCTTCATGAGGGAAGGACTGCTGCAAATGCATATGTTGTTTTTAAGTCACCAGAGCATGTCAAAAAGGCAGTTGCTTTAAACGGTACAGTCTTTGAAGAGCACCATTTACGTATTGACTCGGTTGCTCATCCAGCCGCACATGATAATAAGAGATGTATTTTTGTGGGAAATCTTGATTTTGAAATGGATGAAGAGCCACTATGGAGACATTTTGAAGAATGTGGAGAAATCGAATACGTTAGGATTATCAGAGATTCTGCTACTAATGTTGGAAAGGGATTTTGTTATGTTCAATTCAAAGATCCAGTTTCTGTCACCAAAGCCTTGATGCTAAATGGTAAAAAAATAGGAGGCGAAAAGGGACGCGAGTTGAGAATTCACAGAAGTAAAAATCTTAAAAACCCTATGAAGAATGGCGGTAATATCAAAAAGAAAACAAACGGTATTCCGAGAAACAAGAAAGCCCGATTAACGGAGGAAGAAAAAACAAAATTAGGCAGAGCGACGGTGTCTGTGGGGAAGGCTGCACGATCAGAGATTAAGTCAGCTCTTGAAGGCACTCGTTCCCAGAAGGGCGATTACGTTCCAGGTTTTAGTAAAAAAACCAAACAGAAGAAGCATAGAATACGCGAACGCAGTACGGCCTATAAGCAGGCTAGAAAAAACCTTCAAAATTAATAGTGCAATAGATAAACAGAAAAAAGAAAGTAGATTTTATCTGAGGATGTGGTTAAACTGATTGCCATTGCATTTACCATCATACAAAAAAATTACTATTGAGATACGTTTTGGCCACACTGTATAACGTCACCAAAAAGGTTCTTTTTTTCTTATCAGTGATTATGAGTGATTATGTGTAATACTAAAAAAATACTGATAAGCTCACTATAAAAAAATATAAAAACTCCACATTTCCTTTTTTTTTTTTCTTTTTCTTCTTCTTCTTTTCTTTTATTTATTCATTCATTTATAAACTGGTATACTTTGTTCTCTTGCTTATTATTCTATATATTCACTTAACTGTATTACTTGCTGTTATTTTATCTTCAATCTGCTCTATAACTTGTTTTCAACTACATCATGGGAAACGCGCCGTCTACATCTCAATACGTCAGACCCCGACAATATTACATAACGCCCACCAATGAGAAAACAGTCTCCCATGAAACGGCTTCTGAGAAGTTGACAAACGACTTGGGGAAGCTTGTTCTCTCTTCCAAAACCAAAAGTACTAAGTTATCAAACCCCATATCCATTGATTATCTTCAAGAATGGGACGAGGACATCTTTTCCGACCCTAAGAACCGTTTGGCCCAATCTGCAATCACAAAATGCTCTATTACTGATGTGATTAAAGACCCAAAGGCTTTTAAAAACGATGCCATCCATGTTTTTTCGGAAAAGATTGCATTTGAAGGCGCTCCAGTTACAAACCAAAAAAGTAGTGGAAGATGCTGGCTTTTTTCTTCTACTAGTTTGTTGCGTATTGGTCTTCAATCGAGGCTTAAAATTGACGAATTCCAACTGTCTCAGTCTTACTTGTTTTTTTATGATAAGCTTGAAAAGTGCAATTACTTTATGCAAAACATGATTGAAACTGCTGATTTGGAACTCGATGACCGTTTGATCACTGCCTTATTAGCAGATGACTGCTCCGATGGTGGGCAATGGGATTTTCTTATCAATATTGTTGAAAAGTACGGGTTGGTACCAAGAAGTGTATTCCCAGAGTCATTCAATTCTGAAAACTCTGGTAGACTTGACTACATTATTAGCAACAAAATCCGCGAATATGGTCTTCTTTTGAGAAAGGCTAAGAACGAGAAGAATGCTGAGGTATCCGTTTTGGCTGCTCTCAAAGAGAAATTTGTCCAAGAAATTTATGCTATTCTTTGTATCAGTTTGGGAACTCCACCCAAGCCAACAGATGTTGTTGAATGGAAATACACTGACTCTGATGGAAAGTACCATCTTTTGAAAACAACGCCTCTAGACTTTTACAAGGACGTTGTCAAATTTGATGTGTCAAACTACTTTTCTCTGATCCATGACCCTCGTAACCCATACGATGCATTATACACTGTTGACAGAAACAACAACATGCAAGGAGGAAAACCTTTGGAATTTGTGAATGCTCCTATTGAAGTTTTGAAACAAGCTGCAATCACTGCAATTCAAAATGATGAAGCTGTGTTTTTTGGTTCCGATGTCGGAAAGTTTTCTGATACGGCCACTGGTACAATGGATACTGAGGCTTGGAACTATGAGCTTGCTTTCAATACATCATTCAATTTATCAAAGGCTGAACGCGTCAAATTGGGTTTATCTCAAATGACTCACGCTATGTTGCTTACTGGTGTTGACTTGGTTGATGGAAAACCAGTAAAGTGGAGAGTCATGAACTCTTGGGGAGCAGACGTTGGTGATAAGGGCTACTTTACTATGTCTGACAAATGGTTTGATGAGTATGTTTATCAAGTTGTAACTTCTCCAAAGTATATTGGAAAAAAGTATACTGATATCTGGAAATCAAAAGACTACAAGGTTCTTCCTAGATGGGATCCATACGGAAGCTTAGCATAATTGTATATCATATAAGTCTGAGTAATTGATTTTAATCATATTAAAACATTAATAGATATTCAAGTAAATAATAAAGGTTAAAGGATTGACTTACTATATATAGTTTCATATTGAGGAGAATGTTTGAAAGATGATTAGGTTTTTTTGTTCACGTGAGTCACGCTATTCATTTTTTACCTGTAAACATCATTAGTATCAAAACCACCTACATCACAATAAATTAATCTTTACAATTTGATAAAGCCAGTTTCCACATTAAATTAGAGACTCCTTAATTGCATTTATATACATTTTCATTAAAAATGGATTTAAACTCACTTGATCCAGATAATTCGGTTATGGGTTATGACGATATACACAATGACGCTACAGTTGAAGCCACCAACGCCATACTGACGACTGATGTCACAACAACAACTTCAGATACTAATGAGAATAGTATAGTCAACAAAAACACTGAAGATGAGAACAATGCGAAACCAGAAGAAGACAGGAAAGAAAAAGTTCCTTTTAAAAGTTTTAAAAAGAAATACCGAAAAATGGAAATTAAATTCGCCAAAGTAATGGCGCGCTCAGAAGAGTTGTATAAACAAGACATACAAGCCAAAAAGGTGTTTAACAAGATATTGCGAGAAAAATATCAGCTACTAGATATATTATTAGAAATCAACGAGTCTCCTCACATATCAGATAAAATCAGGGAATTGAGCGCAAACCTGCCTCGGATGAACTCGTGTATCAAAGACAACGGAGAGATTTCATACGACGAGTCGTTTCAAATTGACTTGTCTATGTGGAATGACGATGTAAAGCATCTCTCAATGCTCTATGATAACGCTTACGAATACTCAGAAGACGAGGCGAGCGCTCAGCCTCCAAGAAACCCAATGTGTCTGCTAGAATGGCTGCGCCGAAACCAACCAAGTGTGTTTGCACCCGATCTCAATGACCAGTCTCAAGATCCAAACAATCCGTCAAACACTGATCGTACGAATCCTGGACAAAGTAATAATGGAGGAGGGTCTTCGCCGCCTCCTGCATCTATTATGCCTGAAGGAGAAGAAGCAGTAGCAGCAACAACAACTGCTACTACTTCTACTACACCAGTTGCTAAGCGAAAGAAACGCAAAGCATCTCTGAATGGAGATGGAGAAGTTACTCCTTCAGGACTAAAAAAGGTAAAGAAAACACGAAAGTATGTGAAATCAGGACTTTATGGAGCAAAGGCAGCTGCAACAGCAGCGGCAGCAGCAACAGCCCCAACAACAACATCTCAAGAATCCCCCTCTTTTACAGATTCAACAGATGTTTATGAAATGAACGCAGAAGATTTAGCGAATGGTGATAACAGTACGATGAACGATTCCATGAATTACAATCAAGAGCCTACGAACAATCAGGATCAATTTAATTAACTTGTTTGATTATAATAGCTAATTTATTTTTATTTTTTTTACTTTTTTTTATTTTTTTATTTTTTTATTTTTTCTTGTATATATGCCTATCCATGAATTATATGTGATAAATTGATCCAGTCATTGATGGCTGTTAGATATTGATCATTTTGTTTATTTGGAACCTTTTCGTGTCCCCAAACAACAACCTTATTAAAAGTTACAACGGGAGTCCAATTTTTTTCTAATTTTGTTTGTACTGGAGTGTCATCATTTTCGTAGTCATCTTCAGCATCACCCATATCGTAGTCGCCATAGTTATCATCATCACCATTGATACTCTGAGCAGTTTCTCCTCTTCCGTTCTTCGGTAGCACTTTGCTTTGACATGGTCCTTCCTTTAGTAACACACCAATATAGTTGTCTGGTATAGTTGTATTTACACCTTTTAGAAGACGGCCTCTAAAATATGTCTTGTAGTGATAAGTTTGTTTATCGATAGAATTCTCTGGTTCCTTTTCAGTACTAAGATTTGAAGATTCAGTGCTGGTGGGTTGGTCTATAATTGTGGCTGTAGAAGATAGTATTGAATTCGATTCTGTATTCAATTTCGTTGCCTTCTGTGGAAGTTCTGAATCTCTTTGTATTATTTCTCCTGGTTGATCTTTATTACTATCCAAATCAGTAGCAGTCACTTTGACAACATGGAAATACTTTGAGGTTGTTGAAGTTGTGCCTGTATAGTTTATTTGGCACGGTAGAACATGGCACGTATATGGGGCTTTGTTTTTGGAATTCTGAGGTTCAAAAAGAGTATTGTTTAATTTTATTATAACCTCTTTGGATTCTTGTTGCGACATCTTATGTGGTTATTGTTATTTTTATTTTATTGTTTTAACTTTTTTTGATCTTCTACGCGTTAAAAATCTGTTTAGATGGTTGGAAAAAAAATTATATATATATTGTACGTACAGATAACTCTACTTTTTTTTAAGCTTTTTTTTTTTTTTTTTTTTTTT